>MJUU01004984.1:52736-64807 GCA_002080025.1 Modiolus philippinarum | reverse complement strand
GGGGTACCCATCTCTTATCCGCTACTCCTCCTGAACCACTGAATAGATTTTCATGAAACTTTAACACAATCTTTGTGACATAATGTAGATGTGCACCTCCTATTGCAGAATTTGATTTCATTGATTTTTGGGGTTTCCCATAGCCAAACATGGACTTTACCATTACATTACATGTACACATGGGGTACCCATCTCTTATCCGCTACTCATCCTGAACCACTGAATAGATTTTCATGAAACTTTAACACAGTCTTTATGACATAATGTAGATGTGCACCTCCTATGTCAGAATTTGATTTGATTGGTTTTTGGGGTTTCCCATTGCCAAACATGGACATTGCCATTACATTACATGTACACATGGGGGTACCCATCTCTTATCCGCTACTCCTCCTGAACCAATAAACAGATTTTTATGAAACTTTAACACAGTCTTTGTAATAGAATATGGATGTGCACCTCCTATTTCAGAATTTGATTTAATTGATTTTTGGGGTTTCCCATAGCAAAACATGGACTTTGACAGTACATTACAAGTGGGTACCCATCTCTTATCCACTACTCCTCTTTAACCACTGAATAGTTTTTCATGAACCTTTGACATGGTCTTTGTGACATAATGTAGATTTGCATCTTCTAATTTAGAATTTAATTTGATTGATTATCAAATGGTGGAGCAGGGGGTAAAGCTCACAGTTTTTCTAGTTTGTTAGGCACTGGTGTAAAAGTTTCTGATCTACACAAAGTTAAATATTAATGCCACTTGTGAACTAAGAAATAATTCATGGCAGGGATATGGTTATTGGAAATTTAAGCATGGGCTAGGAATTTATATTCAAATTTAACTCAGAGTGTTAGAGAAGGTTAAATTTACGAATATAGAGGCCTAGTCCATGGTTAAATGACAATAACCATATACCTGCCATGAATTATTTTGATTCTTATATGACAGAAAATGGAATTTTCCATTCTGAAGTGACCTAAGAGAAGGGGGATTTCCCACCTCCATTGCTGTCTGTGTCTATGACAACACAAGTTCAAAATTCAAATTTAAAGCAAAACAATACACATTTACATGTCTGAATGGCATGATTTAGTTAAAAACTGTTCTGAACCTTTATTTCCTTCATAAACTAAGAAGAACAAAATTAAAAACATTGTTGTTTTTCATCCAGTTTACTCATATTCCGATACCATACGAAATATATGGTTATCAAGTATTAAGCTGATTGACGATTAACAAGAGCCATGTTAGAATAGATATTTTCTGTATTTTACATTAAAAATAGATTGTAACTACTGTTTTATGCTGGAAGTGTTGCATATTGCTATGTATACTAACAGATTGTAGTAACCAGTTTCCCTGTATACTGAGTGTTTGGTTAATGAGATAATTTGATCCCTTGTTTCAGTCAGAAAATATCATACCTTGTATTTTGAACTGTTTTATTTTATATCATATTATTGAACCATCTTTTTATATATTTTTTTAATAATGGATACATATAATTTCAATATTCCATCTTTTTTATATCAGAAATGTCACAGTTAAAGTTACAAGATTGACAAAATTAGATATAGAAATTGTATGTTTTTTTTCTGATTTTTTAGGAGGTAAATCTAATTACTAGGAACTACCTATGTCATAAGTATATTATATTTTTAGAAGTTCTCATTATATTTGGAAATTTAAATGCTTGGACATCAATTATTGTTTCAAGTTCCATACAATTCAGGAATTAGTGTTTAATAAAAAATTATGGTATAACATTTCATTTACCTAGTTCCCATGATTGAATAATTAAATAAAGGACGAGGTTTACAACTGGTCAAAGTTGGCCTGATAAAATTTAAAATTTCTGTATACCCTTTTAAATATGGAACAAAAAATATTCTTAAAACCTATAATCCATGAAGTAAGATATGTTTTTTTGGTATTGATATGTTGGTACATGACAATGAAGTCTAAAACACAGCAAAAATTTCAGAAACATACAAATTTGAACATGATGGAGCTTTTTTTACAAAATTACTTTGACCACAATCTATGATTCAATGTTCTTGATGTTATTGTGTTTACTTATAGCAGACCAATAAAAACTTTTCAAGAACATATTAAAAGCCTTTACTAAGGTTTAGATGAAATTATTTTTGATCTGAAAGAATTTGTCAAAATATAACTATTCTAGAGTATTTTCTCAGTAATATATTAATCTTTGTTATAATTGATATTTATGGACGATATCCACCCTTTGTGAACCTTGTCCTTCGACCACATAAAAACAACATCCTTATCTCTTCAGTTGAGGAGTTTAGATGAGGTTTTCAAATGTGCATCTTTCCATAATTGTCCAAAGAGAGCCGAAATCTTTTTTCTTCAAAGTACCTTAAAATATTTTTTCGTATCAGATTTTAATAGGTTTGTTTCTTTTGATTCCTCTTTGATAAGCTGTAAGTGTATCATTGATTGGTGCACCATAAAACTGGTTTAACCCACCATTTCTTTTGAAATGCCTGTACCATGTCAGGGCCATTGCGGTCAACAATTGTCCACTAAATTACCACCTGCTTTGTCTTTTTGATGCATGGACCTTGGCTCTTTTCAACTATGCTTAGTTATATTCTTATTACATGTATCACCATTTAGTGTTAGCTTTTATCATTTTCAACAGAAAAGGAACCAAAATCAAGTTTTTTTTTTTCTAAGAAACACAAATAAATGTTTAGAATATTCAGAACTTGCTTTTAAAAAATTACTTTTTTATTTACAAATTACAAATTGCTTATTCTTCATTTAGTAACTTAACTTATTTATTGAAAGAATGTTTGTTATAAAGAATATAAAAAAACATATTTTTCTCTTTGTACATATTCTGTTATCTGATATGAATAATTAAAAATGGCATTTGAAATTCATTTTGTTTTTAGTTTCATGTTATCATACATTTATCATCAAAGGTCATTCTTTCCAATAATTCCTGTAAATGACTGCTCCTTCTATTTGCTTAGCAACCTCATAGTAACAGAGAAAAAGACTTCTGGAATAAAACTTCAAAACCAAGGATTTTTCCTCAGTCCGGTGAATATAAAAACCGTAAACAAAAGCTGAATGATGAGTTACGCAAAGAATGGCGTGATTATATTATAAAGGTTTGATAATAATACTCATAATGGTGACTCAGGAATATTTTTGTAACCATGGAAACTAACAGTTGTAGTTAAGTGTGATACGTGAATGTTTTTGTAACCATGGAAACTAATATTATAGTTAAGCATGACTGAATATATTGTAACTATGGAAATATAACAATTGTTTTTTTTTTTTTTAGATAATGTGAAATGCTATGTTTAACAATTGGTGATTTTTTTTCATATTCATAGAACATACTTTAAATGTATTATTTTTGCAGTGTACTAATTTACGTTATTTTTGCAGTTGGCTCTGGAACGCGAAAAATAGTACCCTTGAAAATAGGTTTTTTGTGTAGAAAATGCCTTTTTAACAATGAAAACTGGGAAAATTGATTCCTGCAAATATTTCAATCTAACAGTGAAATTAAGTGTCTGCGAAAATTAATACGTTTGCTTCTAATTTTTGTACAACAGCTCCATTGTTTATAGAGAAGTATGAATGTGGATAATATGTTTTGTGGTTGATCTTCGTTCCTGACAATGCAGAAATAACTAATATGACGTATGGAATATTATTCCAAAACTGTGGAGAGTATTCCACAATAATGCCTCAACTGCTTTAACATGTTGTCACATTATTGTATAATATTAGTGTAATGACTGTAATTTTCATTGTAGGAAATAGAAAATTGTATTTTAGGGACACAGGTCTTTATAAATTTAATTTTAGAATGTTTTCAACAATCAATTCTTTATTTTGCAGTTATTTTAATGTTTAAGCAACCATTGTGTAGATATAATAATGCCTTTTTAGAAATGAAAATGTGTGTGTATTTAAAATTCTTTGAAAGTTAATAAGTTTCAGTAGAATGATTAAATCAGATCTAGTTTTGTTTGAATGCTTGTTTTATTTTTTTGTTATTTTGTGACTAAATGTTGGAAAAGAGACAAAAACATTCAATAGAATAGATTTTCAGTATCAAATTTCCAATGTTTATTTATATTTTGTTTTATACTGTTCAGTTTTAGATGTCAGATGTCGACGTCTGCAGAATCTAAGTTTTGTTACAATCCCTAGTTACCAATATCAATGAAAACCAAGATTTTTAATTAACTTTTTATTAATTATCAACATTTGATTCTCTTATTGCTACCAGCAAGAACCACCAAAAGAAAGAAACAAGGAATTTGGTACACCGGGTGCTGTCTTATTTACGGGGGAGTATGAAAAAACAAAAAGGAAGGTTCGAGAAGAGAGAACTAAGGATATGTTATTACAATTAGAGGTATCAATTGATACTACCTGGATATACATGTATACCTGCTAGATAATGCTTAGAAAGATACAGAATATTCTTATATCAGTAATCCATTATCAAAATAGGGCATTATAATTTTTAGCTCAACATGTATATCATTGAAAAGTGGGAAGATTTGTATTCAGTATAAGAATGTTCTGTATTTCTGTCATATTACCACTGTATGGGAGTAACACTTAAAATGTGGAACTAAGACTGGTTACTTCAAGGGAGATTAGTATTAAATTGTTACTGCACAGTTTACTGCATTGGGTAGTACCAAGTGTACTGCATAGTTACAGTTTAATGTTGCCCAAGTAACAGTGTCACTCCCATACACTGCATCATATTTACTGCATAGAATTTTCTGGCTTATTTTACCTAATTTGATTTTGTATGTATCTAAGACAGTATGGTGTTTTGATGTAACTTTTGAATACTTTTAATATTATTAAATTTAAAGTTTCAGTTTACAATCATTTGTTTTTAGCAACCAGGATCAGTTTTAGATAAGATTTTTTTATAGCAGGTACCTTTCCATTTTGAATATTATCCATTCCCATCATTACATCATTTTATTGTAATAAATCAAGATTCACTTCAAGCAATATAATATGAATTAATTGCATTTAAATTTTCTATGATTTTTATTTTTCTCAAGTTTTATTTACACATTAGAGTGCATTTTTTCTCTTTGACCAACTATGTTGCCTTTGCTGTCAAACAGGCAAAAAATCTGTTACATTGTTGTAATGCCTTCTGGGATGGAAGATAACTCTTACAAAAAACTGCTTAATTAAGGTATGGTCAATATGTAATTACTGGGTTACAGAATTTATTTTTTTCTTGCTTTGTATATATTTATTTTGCATGTTTATCAAATTAATTCTGGTTTTTGTAATATCTGTAGAATTTTGTTTTTATAGTTATAACCATTTGTGCAGTGTTTGAGTGCTTTATAATCCATGCACAATATATATTTTAGATTTAAGAGAGTTTGAAAGATACCACCATCAGACAATACTAGTATATAGTTCCCTGATTTCACAGAATATTTGATACTAATAACACTGAAAAAGTAGTGTGTTGTACTAACCTTGTGTATTCCTATAGATTTAGTAGAATTTAGATGTTGTTATTTAGATTTTATGACTTGTATTCAGCCAATCTGGGCCATTTTATTTCCATGAGGTGGTGTTTGTAGTATCTCCTAGATCACTTGATTTGGTTGTCCAAGAGACAACAATACTGAAAAATAATCAGAGTTTATTCTGAAATGCTGTTGATTTACCATAAAAATGAGATGAATGTAAAATATACATACCGTTTAAACTTTTACTTCAGTCATTTTTTTTTCAAATTTATAGCAATAATTTTGAAAACATTGTGGTGAGGTAAGAGATCAATGCATATGTTGAATGACACTGAATGTACAGGGTACAAAATCAATACATAGCATCAAAACAAATATAGATTTAGTTGTTCTTCATTTTTAAGTCACTATTGCATGACCTCACAATAGATGATCTGAATAAGATGATCTGGTAAAGTAGTCAGGCAGTACATATTGAAAGGCTGCAATCAGAATACATGTAAAATGTTTTTTTACAGAGAGAAAATATATCTTGAATATTGTTATTCTTTCTATGAAAGGTCAGATATTTTTCTATTCACTGTTTTTATATTCTTAATTTTTCATGTTTTCACTAACGGTAATATTTATTTTTTGCATTTCTTAGACTCATTATGAAAAACTTCTTAAGAAAATCTCTTATTGAAAATTTATGTTAAATCTTGATTTTTTACGGGTGTAATATTACAGAAACAAGCAAGCAAACCACCTAGAAGGGCACCAGAAATGGCTAATTCTGGAACAATAGGGTTCGTGGCTGGCCTTGGTCAGTATGAAAAGGAACGAGAACGATTAAATGTTCAAAAGAAAGATGCTTACAACAAGTTTTTAGATGAGGTAAGAAAATAGTCAATGTAAGAACTATTGTTGATATTTAGTGATAGGGAATGTAACAAGTTTCCGTAAAAATGACTTGGTGAATGTTATAATAGCTTGTTAAATATTTAACCGTTGTGTGACAAAATGATTGGGGGATTGTAATAGTTGTGAAGTGAAACAAATACTGGAAATAGGGGAGTTGTCTAGTAAAACACATATTGCATATATATGGCAGTTGATCAGAAAGACCAAAATAAAGGAAATATGGATTTTCTGGTAAAAAAAAGATACTCAACATTAAGCAAATAAATACTGGAAATTTGTCAAATGCATTATTGAACAAATGTGGAAATATGGCACTTGTTTGGTAAAACATTATTACAGAAATATGACATTAATCTTGTAAACAAATATGGGAAATATGGCAATTATCTAGTAATACAAATACTGGAAATTTGGTAATTGTCTTGTTAAACAAGTACATGAAATAAGACAACTATCTAGTAAAAAAATATTGGAAATTTAGCAGTTGTCTTTTAGATAAAATTGGAAATATGTCAATTGTTTAGTGAAACAAATAAGGGAAATAAATTAAGGCAACAGACTGGTAAAAAAAATACTGGAAAATTGGCAATTGTCTAGTAAAACCCAGTTTTATTTATTAATATACGTAGAATAATAATAATAATAATAATTAATTCAATGTTTTTAGGTGCATATAACTTTTATATGTAACTATTTTATTAAAATCAGAAATATGTGTAGTTATGTTTTGGTTATGAGAGCTAACTGTGCATGATTAAGGAAGCTAACTTGTCAGCATTTATGTTGACCAAAGCTGGCAATCATGCACTTCTCCAGGATGTGGAAGAACTTTGCATATAATTTGCACATATTTTACTTCCAATAAGTTTATGTTGTGTATAAGACATTTCTTAAGCTAGTTTTTAAGTAGCCTGGTTAATTGTCCAGAAACTAATTATACTTGTACCAATAATTTACAGCGTAATAAAATAGCACATGAAAATGCAAAGGCAAAAATGGAGGAGAGAATTCAGGTAACTCTTCACAAAACCATGTCATGATGATGGAAGGCAAGACATAGGTATTCTTTTTCCATATGAAAAGATGTTTACAGCAGACCTTTTTATCTTACCTGGCTAGAGCCAGTTTGAGATTTTGCTATCACTCTGCTTCAGTCATCTGTCCGTTGTCTGCAAGTCCATTGTGCATTTGGTGTTAACTGTTCATTCAGAGATCTTCTACCCGGAAACTACTAAGCCAATTGGAACCAAACTTTGCCACAATAGTCCTTGGATGGTCACCTGCAAAAAATGATCAGGGCTATATCCAAGATAGCCACCAGCAGGGAACATAGTTTTAACATTGGCCACTATGGGAAAACACATTCAATTCTTCTCCCCTGAAACTGCTCAATCAATTGGAACAGAACTTGCCAAAAATAGTCCAAAAGTGGTCATAGTTTTGAAATTGGACCCTATGAAAAAAAACACATTTAAAAGATCTTCTCCTCTGAAACCGCTGTATTTGACCAAGATAGTCCTGGGGCAGTCCCCTACAAAAAATGTGTTTTTCAGGTATGGACTTTATCCAAGATGGTTGCCAGTGTGGAACATAATTTTAACACTGGACCCTATTTGAAAACACATTTAAAGATCTCCTCTGAAACTGTGGAGCCAATTTGGAACCATACTTGGTCACAATTGCTGATAAGATTTTTTTTTCAGGTTCACACTTCATCAACGATGGCTGCCACAGGGAACATAGTTTAACATTGGACCCTTTCGAGACACTTTCTCTCCCTAAACCACTGGGTATATGGGAACCAAAGTTAACTTTTGCCTCTTTGACATAGACTGTCTATGGTAGTCAAGGTCCAGATGAGTGACATAGACTCTTGAGAGCCCCTTGTTCTGTTGTTGTTGTTTATATATATGTATACCAAAATAATACAGGCATGACAGTATCAAGTGTCGTCACCTTGTTTCTGCCTCTGCACATTATTTTTGCTGTCTCTTTGGATCCAGTTTATCGTTCTATACAGCTAGGTTAAGCATAGATCAGATCAGAAGAATTAACCCACTTCATGTCATCAAATATATAGATATAAAAACCACCAAAAAAAAAATTAACTAAGATTGCAGTTTAGCCAAAATATGAGATCTGTTTTTTTCTGGAGATCAGGGATATTCTTCTTCTAGGAAAATGAAAGATATATTTCAAAATTTCAAAGATTCAATATTAAGTAAGACAAGAGAAGTGGGTTAAATCATATTATTTAGATTAATTTCCACTTATGTAAATTACATATTATCACTTATTTTTTCCTTTTCAGAGATATATCCATTATCTAACTGCCCAACATATTTTACATTAACTAATAGTAGTAAAGATCAGCATGACAGATAAAACAAAATTTTTATTTTATATACAGTAAAACTTAGCTATAATGCCTCAAGTGACATTCTCCAATTAGCTTAATGCCTGAATTTCAAAGTCCAGTTTCCCAGTTTGCCTTTTCATTCAGTATAAATCACTATCAACCAATAGCTACCCCCTTCATAATGCCAAACTTGCCTAGGAAAATGATTGTATTATGCATCGAAGGATCCAGCCTTTGAAAAAAGGGGGTTCCAATGAGGCTCCAGAAAAAAGGAGGGTTCCAGCCAATTTTTAGCTCACCTGGCCCAAAGGGTCAGTGTGAGCTATTGCCATTACTTGGTGTCCATCGTTCGTCATCCGTCTGTTTAACTTTTCACATTTTCATCTTTTCCTCTGAAACCACTGAAGTAAATTCAACCAAACTTTACAGGAATGATGTATGGAAGGTTTTTTACAAAGGTTGCTCATTTCGTTTTGATCTTATAAAAAACATGGACCCCAGCACGGAACATAGGTTAAACATAGGACCCTATGTGAAAAAAATCACATTTTCATCAACTTCTCTGAAACCACCTGAGTAAATTCAACCAAACTTTACAGGAATGATTTATGGAAGGTCCTTTACAAAGGTTGCTCATTTCATGAGATCAGACAAAAAACAAGGCCGCC
The DNA here is from genome assembly GCA_002080025.1 of Modiolus philippinarum. Lineage (NCBI taxonomy): Eukaryota > Metazoa > Mollusca > Bivalvia > Mytilida > Modiolidae > Modiolus > Modiolus philippinarum. Next base: position 55,354 of record MJUU01004984.1, on the reverse strand, counting down.
AGGGTGGAACTTATGTTTAACATAGGACCCTATGGGAAAAATCACATTTTCATCAACTCCTCTGAAACTGCTGAAGCAAATTCAACCAAACTTTACAGGATTGATGTACCAAAGAACTTTATACAAAGATTGCTCATTTTATATGGATTCGACAAAAAACATGGCCACCAGCATGGAACATAGTTTAACATTGGCCCTATGGGACATACACATTTTCATCTTCTCCTCTGAAACCACTGAAGCAAATTCAACCAAACTTTATAGGAATGATGTATAGAAAGTCCCTTACAAAGGTTGCTCATTTCGTTTTGATCTGATAAAAACATGGACCCCAACACGGAAAATAGGTTTAACATAGGACCCTATGTGAAAAAAATCACATTTTCATCAACTTCTCTGAAACCACTTGAGTAAATTCAACCAAACTTTACAGGAATGATGTATGGAAGGTCCTTTACAAAGGTTGCTCATTTCGTTATGATCAAATAAAAAAACATGTCCGCCAGCACGGAACTTAGGTTTAACATAGGATCCTATGGGAAAAATCACATTTTCATTAACTCCTCTGAAACTGCTGAAGCAAATTCAACCAAACTTTACAGGAATGATGTACTAAAGGTCCTTTGCAAGGATTGCTCATTTTATTGTGATTCAACAAAAAACATCGCCTCCAGCAAGGATAGTTCAACATTGGCCTTTAGGAAATTCACATTTTCATCTTCTCCTCTGAAACCACTGAAGCAAATTCAACCAAACTTTAAAGGAATAATTTATGGAAGGTCCTTCACAAAAAGTGCTCATTTTGTTCCGATCTGACCAGCAGCGCTGATCTTAGTTTTGACATTGGACCCTATGGGAAAAACATCATTTTCAACATCTGCTTTGAAGTTATTGAAGCAAATTCAAACAAACTTTACAGAAATGATGTATGGAAGTCCTTTACAAAGCCTGCTCATTTTATTGGAATCTGACAAAAATGGCTCCTAGCATGGAACTTGGTTTAAAATGGTACCCCAATATGAAAACATATTTTTCATCACTTGCGCTGAAATTATTGAAGCAAATTCAGTCAAACTAAGATTGCTTTTTTTGTTTTGATCTGATAAAAAACAAGACCTCCAGCACAGAGCATATTTTAAATATAGGATCCTATGGGATCACCATCACTTTCATTAACTGTTGTAAGCATTTTATCAGGTGAGTGATTCAGGCTCAGTGTCTGAGCCTCTAGTTTGCTAGTTCTTATCATTTTTTGCCAAATTCGGCTCCAGTTTTTAAAATTTTTCCGGAAAAAGGGTAGTTCAAACCCCAAGAACCCCCTCTAGATCCACTAATTGCATTATGATAGCTTTTTAATGTATTTGGTTTTCTGTACATAGAAATTGTAAAATATCAGGTGTAACACTATAGGTATTATGATGCTTATTATAATTTTTGTCAAGAATACCTCTTAAGTGCACGCTAGGGGCCTTCTTGATCTCGCTTGAGGGGGTGAATATTGTTCACCTCTAGTTGAAGACCCTCAGGCGACATCAAGATGTAGACAGGAATAAAAGCCCAGTCCTTGATAAATTGGAATTTTCTATGTATCGTGTGCGTTTTTGTCACATGTACATCCACTCCATATCCTTTCATTTATCCTATTGTATGCTTGAATGTCTCCAATGAGCTCAGATCACTACTGATGATAAATTAAAGGAATAGGTAGACAATGAAAAGTGTTTTGATGGATTTGAGGTAACAACAAAACAGGGTGTATCATGAAGAATTTCCATTTATATAAAAACAATAAAAATATATGTTTGGTAAAATAGCACAAATATGATAAAGAAAGGATTTCTCCAAAAAGAAAAAAAAAACAAAAATACATGTGTTTATTATTAATTATCATTTTACAACCCCCCCACAAATAAAGTTGGGGGGTAATAGGAATCACCCTGTCTGTCTGTCCGTCTGTCTGTCCGTCCATATACCTTGTCAGCGCATGTTCTCCTAAACGGCTGCTTAGATTTTGATGAAATGTTACACAGTTGTAGTACACCATCTGAAGATGTGCATGAAGTAATATGGTTGCTGCCCGAAATTTTTAAGAGGAGATAATTCGTCTTTAAATATTTTCTGGAAAAGGGAGAAGGCGAACCTTGTCAGCGCATGTTCTCCTAAACGGCTGCTTGGATTTTGATGAAATGTTACACAGTTGTACACCATCTGAAGATGTGCATGAAGTTATAAAGATGGTGCCCAAAATTTTGAAGGGGAGATAATTCATCTTTGAATATTTTCTGGAAAAAGGGGGAGTGGGTGATCCTTATCAGCACATGTTCTCCTAAACCACTCCTTGGATTTTGATTAAATGTTGCACAGTTATAGTACACCACCTGAACATATGCATGAAGTAATATGGTTGCTGTCCAAAATTTTGAAGGGGAGTTAAGTTGTCTTTTAATATTTTCAGGAAAAATGGGGTATATCATTTTGTCCATACTTGTATTGTGTCCACATTTGTACTGTGTCCACAACTGTATTGTGTCCACTTACAATTAAAATTACACTTGCCATAGTGATTCAGGGTTCAATTAGTGGGGGGGTATACCTGGCTGACATTTGGCGACAGTTCT
>MJUU01004983.1:19908-43626 GCA_002080025.1 Modiolus philippinarum | reverse complement strand
CTCTATCTGTCTTGTCTTTACATTTTGAATCTCTGAAAATAAAAAAAATGAATAAAATTTAAGTCCGAGTTTTCATATTGCTTTTCTTGTTGTAAACCCCCTATTTTTTTCTGTTTTCATAAGATAGATAAAAGATGAGTTAAATGGTTTTTAATTGCTAGATTTTAATTATCTTTGATAATAATAACAATTATTAAGTTTGGTTTAAAGTATTTCACAAGTTTGAAAAAATTCAATATTGTATTGCAGTCTATAAACAAATCAACAGCAAATTTTTTTTAATTGTTGGATTATTTGGAAGAGTTAATTAAAGTTTCAGTACAAATTCGTCATTGTTGAATAGATTCATGTACTTTTTCTTTGTATCGATGCATATTTTGAATGAAATAAAAGGATTTCTTATCTTGATAAAATAAATAAAGGGAGATAATTCATTGAAAGTTTAAAAAAAATGGGATGGATGTCCCAGTACGTCTAAGACATCCATCCCATCTTTATTTCTTGATATGATATTTAATGAGTTTTATGGATACTCATGCACATACTTCATTTAAATGAAGTCTGGACATTATATCTATGGAAAAGGGGGAGGGTCCTTGCTATCTGACAGCAGGAAGTAAGATAATGCTTTTTTACTTGTCTGTTTTTCTGAAAAGATACTTTTTAATGGCTGAAATAATTACCTTGAATAATCAGTAAAAGATAATTTCTCTATCTGTCTTGTCTTTACATTTTGAATCTCTGAAAATAAAAAAAAATAAATAAAATTTAAGTCCGAGTTTTCATATTGCTATTCTTGTTGTGAACCCCCTATTTTTTTTCTGTTTTCATAAGATAGATAAAAGATGAGTTAAATTGTTTTTAATTGCTAGATTTTAATTATCTTTGATAATAAAAACAATTATTACTTTTGGTTTAAAGTATTTCACAACTTTGAAAAAATTCAATATTGTAGTGCAGTTTATAAACAAATCAACAGCAATTTTTTTAATTGTTGGATTATTTGGAAGAGTTAATTAAAGTTTCAATACAAATTCTTCATTGTTAAATAGATTCATGTACTTTTTCTTTGTATCGATGCATATTTTGAATGAAATAAAAGGATTTCTTATCTTGATAAAATAAAAAAGGGAGATAATTCATTGAAAGTGTAAAAAAAATGGGATGGATGTCGCAGTTATTCTACGAAATCCATCCCACTTTTATTTCTTGATATGATATGATATTTTATGAGTTGTATGGATACTCATGCATATACTTCATTAAAATGAAGTCTGGAGATTAGATTTATGGAAAAGGGGGATCCTTGCTGTCTGACAGCAGAAATTAGGCAAGATTTGGCTCAAAATTTAAGGGATGGTAGATCTTGTCTAAACAATTTTACCCTGCCAGATTTTTGATAACTGTAATGATTTTCGAGTTTTTGACCAAAAAACTGCAATTTACCCCTATGTTCTATTTGTATGGCAGCCATGTTTTTTGCCCAGCAGACTTATCGGATACAATTTGAAAAGCCATACCCTGATGATGATCCATACCAAGTTTGGTAACATTTGGCCCAGTGGTTTCAGAGATTTTTGAAACTGTTGATGGACGACAGACAAAGGATGCATAGTGATGGCAATAGCTCACATGGCCTTTTAGGCCAGGTGAGGCCAAATAAAATAATACCCCTGTTTCCTGTTACATGGCAGAAAAAAAAAATGGGTAGGTAGGTAGGGATTTTTTTAATTATTATTATTATTATTAATACATATATATATATGATGAAAAATATAAGTGCAACAGGAACCTATGTCTGAAGCTAGCATATTACTGTCAATTCAATGGTACACGACTAGGGATGTGTAAAATTATGCTGAACATACCTATGCAGGGTACTAAGTTTCAAAATTGTGCAACAGGATCAGAAGCGGATATGACCATTCCTAGCATTTTCTGATCTGTCAGCTAGAATTTGTTTGACCAAAACATCGCTCACATACATGTATTAGTTGTCTCTACTTTTCTCTGTTTAGTAAGACCCAAATAAATTGTGGAAAAAAAACTAAGTCCAACTACAAAAAAATAACCAAAGTGGCAACTAGAAAAATGAGCATTTTAAATCTCCTTTCCAAAAATCCAGGTCAAAAAGTTGATGTACATGTTTGAAAGAGAAGAGACAAAGAAGATGTGTAGCTCCTTTGTACCAACTATAACTGATATCTGACAATCATAACTTTAAATAATGAATGATTTAGATTCAATATCTTTAAAACTATTAATTTTGAAACAAACAGAATTATTTGTGAAAGTAAAAGGTAAGAAAGTTAATACTGTGCATTGTCAACACTCTGCCATTTTAGTCTAGAATAACATCACATAGTATAGTCAATGATAATTCTTAATCCCTTTTGAAAACTTAAAATTCTCCTAATCCTAAATAATGTAACAAATCTTTAGAGTTTAAGAAATTATCTAGTATAATACCTTTTTACAATGAGCATAAGGTGCTCCCAATCACAGGAGTATTGTAAACATCAAAGTTTTATGTAATGGGTATAAAAGTCGTTTCTTTACCCTACATCTATGCAACCATGCATAATCTGGCCGTGGAAAAGTCCTTTTGGACAGAACGATTATTGAATAAAGATGATTTACTTGCTTGTTCACCAGTTTTGAATATGGGAATCTCTTGGATATTCACTACTGTACATGCAGGACATGTTTTGTACACGAGTCGGTCGGGGACATTTTTTTTTTTGTCCTGCAAATTCAGTACACTCGGGAGGTCAAGACGTGAATCGGTCGGGTAACAGTAAACAGAGGTATTATTTTATTCGGCCTCATCCTTTCAATATTATTGTAATTCGAGTCGAACACATTTTGTCCCTCTGCAGCTTGTTACCGTCTGCATGTTTGATGGTTGCATAATGTACCGAATTTTTGATACAGGAATCGTTACTTTTCAATTAAAATATGAATAGGAACATGTATAACATTTTTAAAAACAAAATTGATGAAAAGCCAAAAGGGTGGGTTTCAAAGTTCCATCTCTATCAATCAAGTATCTATGTAGCCCCATCCTGTCTGAGATACATGAAAATAATGCTTGGCAGTCAAAAAAAAAAGCAAAGCACACTGGCCTGTTCAAGTACACCTTTCTCAATTTTCAAAGGGCCAGGTTGGGGGTAGAAGTAGCTGCGGTTCCGTAGCCCTAATAGTCTTCTTGATGTTTTTTTTTTTTTTAATTTTGCTAGATGGCCCGCAAATATCAAGATTTTAGCATAAGGACCATAAGAGCTACGGTTCCGCAGCTAGGGTAGAAGGAGCTAGAGAGAATACTTGGGCAGACTACATTTATGAGATGTAGTCATTTATTCTTTCCTGAAAGATTTTGGACTTAAGCTTTGATTTGTTTTGAACTTAAACTGCCTTGTCATGTCTGTAGACTAGTCACATTCTTGGCAATCTTGCTGTCTGGAATCAAGGCATTTTGTTTCATCATTTTCCCTATCGTTATATATGTATCCGATGTGAATGAAACATTTATTTTATTTTGTTCGATGTGCTATAAAAACATTGTTCATCTGAATGTTACGATGTCTGTAGCATGACCAATACATTTTGTTACCGTCTGCATGTTTGATGGTTGCATAATGTACTGAATTTTTATACAGGAATCGCTACGATTGCTGACAAGACAAAGAAAACCTTGTAACAAGTTACACTGAAATGCCTTGTTGACGTCTGCTTATCCGGAAGTGCAAGGGAGATAACGCGCGATCCGATTCCGGTCCAAAATACGGATTAGTTTTAAAGACGAGCCGTTAGAAAAGCTAGAATTTAGGTGTGGCCCCATGAATGTTGAATAACGAGACTGAATATCGATAGAAAAATGAATAAGCCATTATCAAAATAAATGTTTTCATTCAACATTCATGGGGCCACTATCAGCTAGACGTTTGAAATCGGTAAAACTGACGAATTTCCATGATTTCCGCAAAACTGCTCGAGTTTGCCGATGCTTGTCATCTAATCGGCGGAAAGTTTTGACTACTTCTGGTAATAGGACCTTGATTCAATATATATTAAAGTTTCTCAAAGCTCCAAATTGTTTATTTCCACATTTTAAAAATCCAGTATATTGGGGCCGTTTTTGCACTGCTACCGGACCCACTCCTTTGACCAATTTGACTACTTTTTCCGGATAGGAAATACAGAGCACGTGCAAGAACCACAAAATATTCATTTGTACAAATAAGTTGGTAAATTATCTAATTGGTTCAATTATGTGCTCGATATTTCCGGTGAGGAAAACTGTACGAAAATCTGCCAACTTCGATATATTTCTATGAAAATTCTCAAAAGTAGCCTTTTCATGACGTCAGAACTTTACCTATTGTGACGTCATTGGTTCTAACTTTTGTATTTTTTCTTGTAAATGGGATCTCAACTTTGAAACGATCACGAAATAAAATCTTGAGGTGCAAGTTAGAAATTCACTGGTATCTTGAGCCAAGTCAACCTCTTATCGCACCTTGTCCTTTCAAGTTGCAGTGATGAGTAATTACAGAGAAAACTGTTATGAAAAGTTCTCAAGATTAATTAAAGATCTCGAAAACTAACAAAGTCGGTAAAAAGGAAGTAAATGTCCTGCAATCCTGAAATTGCTACATGCGGTATCGAACACCATGTCAAACTTGCATACAAATCTTCAACCTGCAGTGATGAGTAGTTTCTGAGAAAACTATTATGAAAAGTTCTCACGATTGACAAAAGATTTCGAAAATTACCTAAGTCGGTAAACAGGAAGTAGATATCAGGCAATCCTGAAAGCGCTACTTGTGGTATGGGACATCATGTCAAACTTGCATACAAAATTTCCTGCTACAGTGATGAGTAGTTACAGAGAAAACAGTTACGAAAAGCTCTTACGTTTGACAATAGATGTCGAAAATTAACTATGTCGGTAAACAAGGAGTTGATGTCCGGCAATCCTGAAACCGCTACTTGTCGTATGGGACATGATGTCAAACTTGCATGCAAAATTTAAGTTGCAGTGATGAGTATTTACTGAGAAAACTGTTACCAAAAATTGTTTGCTGTCAGACAGACAGACAGACAGACGGACGGACAGAGTGATTCCTATATACCCATCAGAACTTCGTTCATTACTTCATTTACATTTGTATATTTGAAAGGTTTCACAGAAAAAAGCTTTTCATGGGACAACTCTGTCATCTGTTTTTCAAAGTAGGTTTATACTATGTACATGTACAGTTGATTGTAAATTTTTTTACAGTTTTGAAGAACTTTTCTAGTTGTTACCTGATTAAAAACCTATCAAGTTATCACCAGAAAACTTGTAAAGTTATCAGCAGGTTTACTTCCTACCAGTATACAAAATCCTCATGACAATGAACAATCCAATATCTATATCATGACATTCATTGATTTAAAACAGTTATTTTGTAGAAAGAAAACTTTTGAATTTAATATCACAAAAAGATAAAATAGTGTATGGAAACAATGGTGACAATTTTTATGGCCTTTTCTGTAAAGAATCTGCACATTTCTAGGATAAAAGATTAAACTATTATACCAATTCAAATATCTGTTTTTTAAATTATTGTCATAAACATAATGCCTGGATGGGGGGAGGGTTGGAAGGGGATGCAAACAAGAAAAAATTTATTTCTGAATTTTAATTTCTCAGATTTTGATGCAGTTTGATGCCCACCGCTTTAGCGGGTGGTATACAGTAATCATGGTGTCCGTTCATCCGTCTGTCTGTTCGTCCGTTCGTTATTCCGTCCGCCATAGGGTGCATACTTTGTGTCGAAAACCCCTCCTAGGCCACTTGATGTCCCCTGGGGAAGCTTGAGTCAATAATTACAATTAATTGAAAATAATTACATTAAAACTGATAACTGATTTGAGCGTAGTTCTTTTTCAGGACAAGAAGATAGCCATCCATTAGATATCAGTCATCCAGATGTTGAAGAACAAAGCAGGTCTCCTGGCGTTACTACAGATGATCATTCTATACGGACGAATAATTACATAAGCCTGACGTGCGCAGTGCAAATGCGCAATTAGATCAAACTGAATTTGGAAGTCAGATGGTAAACACACGCACGTGAACACGAATTGTTACCAGACCAAAACGTTACGTGGATGTTTTTGTTCACCATCATATGATGGAGAACAATAATGAGAAACCGCACGCGTGTGAAGATTATGGCCAGCAGTATAGTAGCTGGAGGAACTAGATGAGACACAGATTGATTGATTGATTGAATATTGTTTAACGTCTACTCAGCAATATTTCAGCTATATCAAGACGAGAACAAGTTTGTTGATAAATAATCACTTTGGGGTATGGAAATGGCCATGGGACGGGAAATTCTGACTGCCACTGGAAAAGTAGGGTGAAATCGTCAAGGGCGGGGAATTTAGCCTTGTAGCCGATCACCTACGGACCACCCTATAAAGAGCTTGCTACAAGGGTTCTTTAACGTGCAGGACACAGAAATCGAACACACTGGACAGAAGTAAGATATGTGTTGTGTCCATTGACTAGTTGCCGAAGATATTGTTGTAGGCGGGACTATCTAGAAGCACATCTAGAGTGTGTACATAGGATGACACCAGATGAAGCTCGTGCAAGGGGCCGACGAAGTTTGTGCAGAGAAGTTGAATGAGAGCAGGTGGAAGAGAGGTCCAGGGCGTTGAGGCCAAAGACCACCGGGACCGCCGCTACACCCACTAGTTACATCATCATTGGGAGATAATGGTGTCAGTGGAGATGTTTTACCAGAAGTCCGAGATGGCCGAACAAGCAAATTTAGATATTTTTGAAGTAATCAGCATGACAGGTGAATGTACGGAGGAGGACCATGTTAAGGTTTGACAGTGAGGAGTTTAACTGTCCCTTAGAAGAGATTGATACTGTGTTACTGTATTTCGATTTGAACAGCTTGCCCCAAGTGGATACTAATTTTGCAGACGGTATTTTGGACTCTACAGATAGGTTTTTGGGCTGGATGATGCGTCAGTTGCGAAGAGTGACACTTGAGACTGTGATATAGGAGTCTGACTCCGACGATTCTATTAAGTGTATATATTTCAAACTTGTATAAGTATAACAGCTTAATTTCTCAACGGATTGCTAATTGGAAAGCGTGTTCAATTATATTTCATTTTATGTACAAATCTTGCGCCTAGTGCTTAAGGTCGAGCTCAGACCAAAGGGTCCCTATAGATCAAATGAGTACCCTTTTGTGATTAAAAATTGCATTTTCAACCTTTCCTTATCCGTACATGTGTTATTAATGTGTTACATTAAAGTGCAGCCTTTAGAACTAGTCGAAAAATCCCCCGATCAATCCAAGAGACAATTCGTAAGATCTAGAAGGGAATGTGAACTGTCGTGAATCAAAACACTTCAGACAGCGTACCCATTGGGGTAAAATGACAACATCATAACATGGGTAAGGGTAAAATTTCTCAGCATGCTTCAATTGACATCATGGGTATTTCTTCTCCGAAGTTACGACATTGTAGGCCACATGGCCGAAGAGTTAATAAAATAAAATAAAAAAGAAAACGTAAGAACCTCATCAATGTTAAAGATCTATATACTGTTTTCAAAAACAATGGGCGGCATGGTTTGTTCACCTCTCATCAGCGTAATATGGAAAGCCATAATACAAAAGTTGTCCAGAAAGAAAAAAAAATTGTTTTCAACTTTTTAAGTCAGGCGAATAATTTTCAAGTTTTACTACTAAATAAAAGTCATAAGATTTGCCTTAATATAAAAACGTTTGTCAAGTTTAAGTTGTGGATTTATTGTTTTACATTTACTATTATGTATAAGATAAAACAAGTATTCAATTTTACACCCATCTTAACAACTTTATAGCCAGACATTACCAATCTTTGGCCCTGACATATGTTGCAAATGTATTTGGCGAAAAAGCCGAAGTGACCTCAGTAGTTATGAAAGCAAACCTTTTTGTGTTTCTGCAACTGCTTCATTTGTAACAAATATCCCATAAAAATAAGTGGCGACTTTGAAAGGGATTGGGCATAGCGTTGTTCATGTACTTGCTAGTACCCTGACTGCCCTTTGAAATGTAACATATTGATTTGTGATGAGGGTATCGTTTCTCTATATATTCCTGTTAAGCAAGCAATGTTTCATAATGTTAGACATATATAGATAATGTCAACATGTCTTCGATAGTTTTTCCAGGAATTTTCAGAAATTTTTATTGATTGAAAAAAAAAAATCCAAACAAATTAACGCATTTCAAAAACAAATTTCCATGGATCTTTACAAATTTAGCCACTATCTTCCATAGTATTGCCTGGAATTTCCAGACACTTAAATTTTTCTCACTGTAAAATTTCCATGGAATTTTTTTTAAACACGCACCTCTTCCATTTAGGGGGGGGGTACTGATTATTTCTGGAATATCCCTTTTATGGGAAGCATGTAGCTCTTTACGTTAATAGGCCTAAAGCCTCACGTGACTTTCTCGGAGGGTTTCAACAATTCCCAGCCTATGGTTTTCGAGTTAAAAAGGATTATAAATGTGTATATATTACAATTAAAACATCACTGAATGCTAAATTTTCACATAACAAAAACTTTGAAATTACACACGAGGTTTCTGTTTACAAAGAACTAGACTCAAGCGAACAACGATAGCGTCTGATAAAGAAATCTGACACTTATCTTTTTACCACCAAAAGAGTTTTGTCGCTTTATGTACATCTTATAACGCTCAAGTGAAATTCTAAAAATAATTTAATGAATAATAAATATTACAGATTCAAGTTTTTTTTAAAATTGCCCTCAGGGGCAAGATAAAGGTCATAATGTCTATAAATATGGTACCAAGAGAAAGCCCTTATCAAAAGGAAGTCACATATCGAATATGAACATCTTACCACTAAACAACTAACTTCTAGAAACGAGGTTAAAGTTTTTAAAAAAATGCCCTCAGGGAATGGTCAAGGTCAAAAAGTCTATAAATATGATGCCATAAGAAAGCTCACATCATAAGGAAGTTGCACACTAATCCCTTTTGGGATTCGAAGCCAGAGATGTTTTTTGATATTGCCTGCCTCCGAATCCCTAATTCTATTCGGGAAATTTTTATCAAGTACCCCCACCTCGTTCCGGATAAAATAACGTTTGAGGTTGGAAACGTACAATATCAGCGATTGTGGAATCAAAGGAGGACATATTTTCCTTCAAGAATCCGTAAAAATATTGGATTGGACTTGCCTGGTATGGAAGTTACAGCTCCTTCTTTCCGATTGTCAAACGTTATTTTATCCGGAACGAGGTGGGGGTACTTGATAAAAATTTCCCGAATAGAATTATACATGGCTGATAAGGGATTCGGAGGCAGGCAATATCAAAAAACATCTCTGGCTTCGAATCCCAAAAGGGATTAGTTGCACACCAAATACTACTAAAAACCTACCTTCTAAAGGCAAGGTTAAAGTAGCTCGGCGTAGCCCTTTATTTTTTAATACAGAAATAAAGCAGGATTTAAAATTTGGACAAATCTTACCAATATTTCACTTGACACACAAATAACGGGCCCATTTCTCTCAGTGCATTTGAGTATGTTTATAATGTAAATACTTGGGATTATATTCAGTACAAGTGGTAGTCTTTTCAAATGCTCGGGATGATTATATCAAAAAGCACTAAAAGGCTAATTCAAGTTGTTTAAGGATTTTCTCTCACACAGCCCAGGTGTCCAGACAAGTATACATGAATTTGACCATACAATTAAGCCTATCCTTCTTTATGGATTTGATATTTTGGGAGCATGCAACCCTTTTACAGCTAGGTTCAGAAATGCATAGACATTATTCAAATATAAATTGTGAAAAGCTTCACATTAAATTCTGCAAGAATATTGTTTGTGTTCATAAAATAACAAGCAATTTGGCAGTTTTATCAGAATTTGGTAGATTTCCTTTCCACTTTGATATTATTAAAATAAACTTCGATATTGGTTTAGATTGGAAAAGGGGTTTGGCCATTTATCCGTGAATTTATTTCCTTCAGCATACTGATTTTGCGAATGTATTAAATCTGCTAGAAAAATGCGTAACAGATCATCTGTGATATGCACTATGAGAAAGAACCAAATCAATTCCAATGCATTTTCGTACATTTAGATAAGATTTGGTCACTGTCAGACCTGGCCACTTCAATTCAATTTTGACAATTTTTCTAAGTTTTTGTTAAAATTCGGTGTAAAGAACCTCCAGAACCAAAATAAACTAATTGCAATTTGGAAGGGCAAATGTTTATACGTTAGCAGCAAAAAAAAAAAAAAAAAAAAAAAAAAAAAAAAAAAATGGTTTTGGTTCTCGCTGTCTGAAACCATGTTCGACTGTCCGCAGTCAGAACACATACAGGTGTTGCATATATTAATTTTATTTCTAATAAGGATACGTACCAGCGACCACCTTGAACGATATTTTCAACATTTTAGCATATTTTGAAAATGACTCAACATAGGAAACAAAGCTTTAATGACTATATTTCTTTGCAGTCTAGATTCCCTTTGCTAAATGATGCTAACACTGCTTCTGAAGTCTTGTTTAATAAAAAAAATTTCTTCTTGGTATCGGTCTGTTGGTTATATATTGAAAAAAAATGAATCTTTCTTTTTTAATTTCTCCAATAACTCCCGCAGAAATAGCTTTTTCGTGGATGAGTTATTATTTCTTTGCCTGGGTTATCTTTGGCGAACAGCATTGCGATGAAAAATCATTATCAATCACTTGCTGGGTTCCTAAAAATTCGTCTTCGTTGATAGGTACAATCGAAAAAAAAATACGAATACCCATTACAACAATGTAAGAAACAGACGAGAAAGTCAAAACTTTAGCACACTAATTTTATGAATATCACGTGATCACTGACCCCTTACGTAGTTAGAAAAGGTTAAAGTGAAAAATGGCGTACCATGTGTTCTGGGCTCTTATGTTTTGCTTTACAAATGTCATTTATATGGATATTGGAAGATCGCTTTCTTTACGAAAGTCTTTTGGATTGCTCTGTAGAGAAGGGGGAATTGTTAACATACCAAGGAGAAATCCCCGAGTCATTAGATAAAGTTAGATTTATGTTCATTTCAGATCCGCAACAAGTGCAAAACGTTCAATTTCAAACGGCTAAAAATGGCTTAATAATTTATTATGAAGCTTTATCAGATAACGTTTGTCAGTTGGAGAGGGAATATTCACATATTATCATCTTCATAAATGACACAAAATGTGAAGTAAGTATTAATCCTTTACCCTATTATCCCCCTGAACATTTCCGTCAACACAACTTCCCACAATGACGACTCTTTGGTCCTTTTGTTGTTGTTTTTATCAACCTCTACTCTTTCACATTTTCATGAGGTGTTTCAATTTCACGTTCAATTCTAGCTGTGAATTTGCGATTATTGTCATTTACCAAAATGACCTCCCTTGGTGTGTGAGTAATATCGGCCTCTCCATGCAAGGCTTTTCTTACCCCTTTTTCCATACTTGTTTCTTTTTCGTGTTGTAAATACCTTACTATTTCAACCTTAATTTATAAAAAATAATTAAATATGAAGAGGATGGTTAGGGGTTATATTTGTACAGGATATAGACTGCTCTGTATTATAATTTTATGCAGAGTCGTACGCATATTCCTAGTATTGATTGATTGATTAGTTAGAGTTTAACGTCCAATGAGCAATATTTCAGCTATACCAGGACGAGAACATGTTAATCAATTCAAAACAAATTGTAAGTAAAAGAAGAAAGAAATAAAGGTGGAAGGGACAACCGGGGCAACGACTTTTGATTGCCACTGGAAAAGGGGAGAAATGGGTAGGGGCAGGAAATTTAGCCATCTATACGACACCCAGTGCGTCTGCTCTCTTTAGAGAAATATAGAAGGGGTCTTTATACTGCATGGAGCGTGGCGTTTCTCCACACAGTTTGGCTACAATGGTTCGCGGTCAGGCTTTCCGTATTATGACCTGACTACCCCGCAAAAACAGGGCATTCCCCTATCCACCACCTGGGGACGCGCCCGGCAGCTCTGTAGCCAAAGCCCCTGAAAACCTATTCAGGTGCCGGGAATATTCCTAGTACAACACATATGCATTAAATTAAGTTTATCATACAGAGGTACATTGTATTTTTTTAACACGAAAGGAAAATTTGGAAAATGTACTCTTTCACCAACTATTTCGTCCGTTTTATCAAATCTATCCGACTTGGTGTGGAAATATCTTGGAAATGAATACAGTTTGGCAAGATGTTTAACTCTTAATCGATAAAATGAATATATTTTACATGATAGTATATATAGGGAACGTTGCCCGAACCTTTCGCCATAGTTGTCTGTTGACTCTATGTCTGTATCAGAGGGGTAATCACTGTCATTAATTATAGCAACTTTGTAATTCTCCTCTTCCTCTATAAAGGGGATGTCCAGGGCACTTGAACAGTCAAAGGGTACAGTGGCTTTGCACTTAATGTAAATATTTGAGCTAAAAGTTTTAAGAATTCATGTAAATATCTTCAGACCTACGCACATGATTTCTACAAATTATTTTCGGACCAGGGTTCCTCACATGAAATTCAAGAGTTTTTCAAGAATTTTTATAAGATTTCAAGAATTAAAACAAATGAAAAACTGTGAGATATTTAGATTGTGCATCACTTATCCTCATAAACAAACACGTGCCCATCAGACAAAATCTCTACAATTACCTGCATTATTCAGTCATTCAACGATCCATGCTCTTCATTTGTGGAGTTGCTATGTTCTGCATTGTGTGAGACAACTAATTTCAGAAGACATCAGGTTTTATAACTAATGGTATGTCTGTTTGAAGTTGAGTAAACAAAAATTACAATGATATTTTTTCCCAAAGATCAAGCCAAATATAATTTGGTTCGAGTTGGTGATTTTTTTTTTATTTCAAAATTCGTTATAAAGAACAAACAGGAGAAACTAAGGGTGTCCTCGTACTAAGACCTGTTAACCTCTCTTAACCGGTATCAGTATTCAAGCATTAATGTTTCCGAAATCACTCGTATTTTGAGAATGTTTTCCTGTTTAAAAAACAAAAGCGATATTTAACATTAAATATTCTTTTCATTTCAGCTGTGGAGATCATATCATCATTTTTATCCACTGTTTTTATTTCTACATCATTGTTTGTATTGTCTGATTAGAGTTTTACGTCTAGTGAGCAATAATTAAGCTGTATAATTCAAATTTAATATCTAGAAGAAGTAGGAAATCAGGAAATGGATAGGGGGCAGGAAATTTAGCTTTCCATACGACCCCTAGTGGGTCTGCTCTTAATCGAGAAACAAAGAAGGGGTATTTAAACTGCTTGCGGCGAAGCGTTTATCCACATAATTGTCTACAATGGTTCGCGATCAGGCTTTCCTTGTTATAATTTGTCTCTTCCATTACCACTGGAAAAATGTTAAAAAGGGTAGGGGCAGGAAATAAAGCCTTCGCTACGACCCTAGCGAGTCTACCTTTCTACGAGAACTATAACATTTCAAATAAAATCCAAGAACACAAAGAATGATAATAAAGACGGAATTGACTAGGTATCGAGTTTTGATTGACATTGAAAAATGGGTAGGGGCAGGAAATTTAGCTTCTATACGACCCCAGCGGGTCTGCTCTTGTGTGAGAAACATAGATAAGGTCTTGACACTCAATGGGCCTGCCGTTTGCACACACAGTTTGTCTCGAATGGTTACTGTGTTTTTCGGATTTTGAATTAAAGACACCGCATAGACTGAGCATTTCCCTATTTACAACTTTGGGAGGAACCCGTCAGCATAGTTTTGACAAAGACCTAGTCAACTGTGCGCTTTAAAGAACGTTGTTTTCCTATCGGAAGCTTTTCTTCAACAGTGATTGCCCACTTCTAGGAAATAGGTATGTTTCATTTCCAGATTTTGAGTAAATATTTGCAAAGTATATCCGTAGTGGTAAACACCTCTGCGTGCTGCATGCTTCTCATAAAAAGATTTGACTAACTTCATAAATTAGGGAGGTTAATTCAACATTTAATTCAAATCAATCCCACCATTAACTAAAATTTTCTGCCTGGACAAAGTCGGGAATCAGCCGTCTTCCATTTGTCTTGTGTACATATTTTACGAAAGGATATGGAGAAAATGAACATGAGACCATAACACATATGTGGCATAACTCCAACTGCAATAATTTTAATGAGTTGTATGGCCATTTCGGAAATTAATTCCTCATTGGCAGCACTAGAACCCAAACAAAGGAAATCCACATTTTCAAAAAATGTTTGAAATGCATGAAACCAAACGAAATCCGAATAATCAGTAATATCAAATATAGCTAAGGACAAAACTACGATGGAGGGAGTAAATCCTTAGGTTTTAGAATTTACATAAATTTAGATAATAATAATTGAATAAAGTGTACACGTGAGATATTATCTCGTGTACAAGTACACCATATCTAAGAAAAATAAAGAGCAAACATCTCTACCACAGGGAATTGTTTTACCAACTGCACACTGCAATAAAAGACAAACTCATGTATTAAATACTTTACGAAAGGATATAGAGTAAATGAACACAGACCATAACACATATGTTAGCTCCAACTGCAATAATTTTAATGAGCTGTATGGCCATTTCGGAAATTAATTCCTCAACAGCAGCACGTTCCATAGAACAATTAACTGGTTTCAGGAGAGAAGATGAAAATGCAAATTTTTCTATAGGGTCAAATGTTGAACCCAAGTCCAGTGCTAGCAGCTATGTTTTTAGTCGGATCCGAATGAAATAAGCAATCTTTGTAAATGACCTTCCATACATCATTCTTGTAAAGTTTGGTAGAATTTGTTTCAGTGGTTTCAGAAAAGAAGATGAAAATAGGGCCCAATGTTTAGACGCTAGTTCCGCGCTGGTTGATGTTTTACGCCAACTTCAGCAATGTTTCAGCTATATTGTGGTGAGAACTGTTTGGAACGAAACGAGCAAAGTTTGCAAAGGACCTTATATACATCGCTCCTGTAAAGTTTTGTTGAATTTGCTAAGTGGCTTCAGATTGGAAGATGAAAATGTAAAATGAAAAGTAAACAGACGACGGACTTATGTGATGGCAATAGCTGTCACTAACCCTTTTGGTCCGGCGATTTAAAAAGAGCTTTCACACCTTATCCTTTAGAGTTAGTTAAATATCCTTCAGTTGGTAGCTAGGAATTACCAAAAGTAGCGAAACAATATACTAGTATTTTCAAACCCATACCGGTGCTTTAAGCTTCTACTCGGTCTGTACGTCTGTCAGTCCTGCATGAGCTTTTCGAACTTTTTAATACTTGTTGGTATGCATGTTTGTGTTCGAACACACTATCATGTTGTCATCGAAATATTTCTAATAATTTCTAATGGAAAGCAATGAAATCTAAATACTTTTTGGACATTGTGATGACGAGAATAGAAACATCTTTTTGAGTGATTGTAACCCCGCATCAAATTACCGCAGTTCCGCCTTCTATTATTGACCTGGTATTTACATAAAAAGTAAAAATGGCTTCTTATGTTGAGCACATAATTGAAATTCATATCGATGTTATGGAAGGCAAAAGTAGGTTTTTCTGTTTGAACAGGAACCCGAGTGAAATTCGTGAAATGATAGATTTGGTGTTGAACTTTGGTCAGAATTATGGAGATATTTATATTTTAGATTTTACGAAAGCCGTAGGATTGTCTCGGAGGGAGCAAATTTATTCAGAGTAAAAGTCGTAACTCGAAGAGGAAGGCCGGTCACCTTGTACCCATGTTGAGATGTTGTTGTAACTGTTCCTGAATGAATGTTTTTTATGTACTGTTGCTGTATGGATGTTTTTGTTGCATGGATTTTTTGTTAACTGTTGCTGTATGGATGATTGTGTGAACTGTTTCTGCATGGATGTTTTTGTGTACTTTTGCAGCATGGATGTTTATGTGAACTGTTCGGATGTGTTTGTGAACCGTTGCTGTTGCTTGTGAACTGTTGCTGAATGGATGTTTTGTGAACGGTTGCTACATGTATGTTTTTGAGAACTGTTGCTGCTTGGATGTGTTTCTGAACCTTTGCTGCATGGATGTTTTTGTGAACTGTTCGGATGTTTGTGTGTGGATTTTTGTACAACTGTTTGTTTTTTGTTTTGTTTTTTTTTGTAATACATGTTTCGTGTACTTTGTGCGTTTTAATTTAATGCTGTAGTCATAATTAGAAACAATAACGAAACACCAAAGTTACTGTAAATTAGTTTCTTCATATAGAAATTTCAACAACTTGCATCTATTCAGTGCAATTCAACTAAAAATGTGGAAGACCATTAATAAAAAGCTTTAATGCAAACAAGGTAGACAAGGTACACCGCATTGAGAAGTTGTTTTTAGTTATTTTTTTTTGTCAGTCATGACATCAGTAAGACCGCCTTTTGAACTTCCCTGTTGAAAAATACATGGCTACGAGTTTTGCGAGTATGTGGCCAGTATCCTTCAGTTTCTGGCTAAATTACAAATCAGATATACTTTGTAGAAGATGAAAATGATTTGTTTATGAAACACACATCGCTTCACTCTCTTCCGTAAAAATGTAAAGCCCCCCACACCCCCCCCTCAAACCCGGCCTAGGACAAGATATTTGAACAGATTACTACCAAGCCTTTGGCGTATGTTTTTTGTCGTGATTTTTTTTCATTTTTTACTCCCAGTGAAAAATCTCACATTGAACAAAAAAAAAATGTGTTTTCAACAAAGAATCTATCACATTCATGGGACACACTTTAACATCGAAAGGACTTATGCCGCAAGACTCTAAAATCAAAGCTGTATTAGAAACTGAAACACCGAAATGTGCTAGAGAAGTGAAATCGTTTTTAGGACTCGTTTATTTGTTCTAAATTCATACCCAATTTTGCCTTAATCTCTGAACCGTTGAGACTACTTACACGAAAGAACAAACAATTTGTTTTGGGGAAAAGAACAACAATCATCCTCTGAAACGTTAAAAGAAAAGATGACCACAACAGAAGTCATGTCATCTTACAACCCGGAAGCCGAAACTCGACTTACAGTTGACGCCAGCCCTTTCGGCCTAGGGGCGATATTAGAACAAAAACAAAGTGACAATGAATTCCATCCAGTGGCATATGCTAGCCGTACATTAAATGAAGTTGAATCTCGATATAGTCAAATTGATCGAGAAGCACTTGGAATTTATTGGGGCATTATGCGTTTTCATGTGTATTTGTATGGAACTAGTTTTAAAGTGATTACCGACCACAAGCCGTTGGAAACTATTTTCACCGCAAAACATGACCCGCCAGCAATAATTCAACGCTGGATACTTAAATTACAAAGTTACAAGTTTAAAGTGATTTATCAACCTGGAAGCAAGAACGCTGCAGATATTTTATCTAGGTCACTTTTGGAAATGTCTGAACATGATAAATGTATGAGTAAAAAAACAGAACACTTCATAAATTACGAAAACGATGTGCCGAAAGCAATGACCTTAGAAGAAATCAAGTGTGAGTCAGCTAAGGACAAAGTTATAATTGATCTCATAAAAACATCGAAAGAAAACAGATGGCCAGCAAATAATGAGAATTTGAAACCGTTTTACAAAATAAGAAATGAATTATCTGTACACGATGACATTGTACTATGAGGTACAAAATTGGTAATACCATCAGCTTTACAAGGCCGTGTATTAAAAATAGAACACGAATCACACATTGGAATCGTCAAAACAAAGCAACTTCTACGAGAAAAAGTTTGATGGGCCGGAATACATACGATGTTGAAAATATGATAGCAACATGTCAAACTTCTCAAATGTTTCAAAATCCGTCCAAACCACCACCGCTTTTACCTACCGAATTGCCGAAACATAAATGGGAACGCATAGGTATGGACTTATTGGGATCATATCCAGGAGGAGAGTACTTATTTGTTGTTATTGACTATTATAGCCGATTTCCCAAAGTCGAAATTCTTAAATCGACAACATCAACAGTTATAATCCAGAGATTAATAAGAATTTTTGCATCTCATGGTTTTTTGACAACGGACCTCAGTTCGTTTCTGAGGAATTTAAGCAATTCTTGAAATAAAATGGGATACAACATCACCGTACAACTCCGTATTGGCCACAGGCAAACGGACTTGCTGAGAATTTTAACAAAAGTTTGTCAAAGTTTATGAAAGCAACAAAACTAGCACGAATGAATTGGAGAAATGAACTATACAAATTTCTGTTAAGCTACCGCACTACGCCACATTGCACTACAGCTATAGCACCGGCAGAAGCGTTGTTTGGCAGGAAAGTCAGAAACAAATTACCACATTTTTCGAAAAAGGAGAAGGATGGACGACTACGAAAGCAAGATCGAGAATCAAAATTGAGAATCAAAAAGCAGTGGACAAACGAGCTGGATTTTTAACAAAATACCATGTTGGACAGAGCGCACTTGTATTGCGTCGAGATCAAAACAAACTAAATTCGAAATGGAAGCTGGTTATACCGTTACAGGACAAAAAGGTTCTCAAGTGAAACTCAGAAAAAAAAATGGACAAATATATTACCGGAATGTGACACACGTTAAACCGTTTTTTATCAGAAATGAAGAATGATTTAATTTTGATAGGACACTGTTAGGGTTTTTGTTAGGTAGAATAGACATTAATTAGTTGTATGCATCAGTGAACGAATGAGTTTTATCAAACTGTTTTATTACCGTTTAATGATCTTCGCAAATGGACAGTTAATATTTTGATTATCACAAACTGTTATACTAATCAGTAGCTATTTGATAAGGTTAATTTCATTTTAAAGAAAGGAAGGGATGTAATGTATAAAAGTGCACGTGTGAGGTTCCCGTGTAAGAGTGTGAATGAACTTTCTATTACTTTCCCTGTAACTTATCTCAAACACATAAATCAATCTGTCTCACTCCTTGTTATAGTATATATGTTTTGTATAAGTGGCTTTAGAATAGAGTAAATAGTGAACCTGTAAACAGTATTGAATTTTAATACAAATGAATATTAGATAATTGGACAAAAACAAGACATTTACACTGATAACTCAGCATATACAAACTGACAGTCTACAACAGACTAGCATTTCCGTTCATAAAGAAAGACAATTCAGTGATGCTTCTTAATGCCATAGTCAAAGAAGATGAAATCTTCATAACAACAGAAAGCAAAGTATTATGATTCCAAGATTTGAAATTAATGATTCCATTTAACAAACAGCAATCAAAGTGCTGACAGCACTGCTGGAAGAGTTGCTGTCATAGGAATAAATGAGAGTGGGACCAATCATAAAACTATACATATTCCCTTTTGTATGTGTTGTGGCATTATTTAGAAAGAGTCTGCTATTATGCTTTGGCCGATAATTCGTGTTGGTTGTGCGGGTAAAAAATGTAACTCAGTTTTTCATTCAAAACCACTCATGTGAAGACGAATGAAGTTGTGTTAGCCATGTTAATCTGACATAAAGCTTCCAAATGCACATATTGCTCTTTGTTAATCTTGGTGCTTATTATCTGTAAAAATATTTTCCCATTGATAGTCATTTGGGATAGGACCTACAGTCGTCATGCAATTTTGTAAGGAGCTTAACAAAGACCATTGTAACTAAATTTGGTCCTAACTACTACTTTTTTGTGTTGTATATGTAGTGTTTTGTGGGCATGTGGTGTCTTTGGTCTTCCATCTTCTGGTGTTCTTGCTTTTGCCTTGTCTCTGGACTTTGATTTATGTAATCTTGTGCTTTGTTCCTTCGATATTCTACTGCCATTGTCAAGTAATGATTTTAGAATGTATTTTCCCACAGGTTTAATGTTAAACTATTAATTCTCGCTGGTAGCAATCTTGAGTAGGATTCTGACCTGCAGGACACAAATTTAATAAAGACAAACAAAAGGACCATTATGGCCACATTCGGTTTCAGTTAAAATACCGCCTAATATCAAACTAAAATGTAGGTTCACTGCTGATGGAACTCCTGGATAGGACATAGGCCTGAAGGATACAGTTTTAACTGAGATTCATCAAAGGACTGTACAGTTGTGTCATCAATGTTTGGTTCCAACAAGGTCAAATAACATCACACATTTTTTAAACACAATCTGATCCGACAATTTTAAAACAGACCCATTTTGATCAAGTTTAGTCCATATTGCCTCAAGTTTCTTTGAAAAGGTTTCCTTGAAGGAAATTGCTCCCTTTTTCCAATTAACGTTGGTGCAACTGCGTATATCAGACACACTTTAGAGACATATCTGGGAACAAGAAACACACAAGGAAACAGATAACATTCAACCAGAAAATGTTAAAAGGTAAAAGGTAAAGGTAAGTTTTATTTAACGTCGGTGAACACAACTCAACAATTAACATAAGCTCTATACAAGCTTTTTAACCGACGGCGAGATTTTTCGATATGTAGGCACTGATGCCGTTCTCGCACGGTCGCCAGACCGTTAGAAACGTAGGTCTGAACAAGTCAAGTTTGGAATTTGATAGAGAGTGGGCTCTATAGGTATTCAATAGAGAAACTGAAGTTCAACAAATCAAAAAGTAAAAAATGAAAATATCCAGATATATTTCAGACAATTTGCAAGATGTTCCGTTACATTGGGGTATTTCAGGGTAAACATAAAATCTTACAGCCATTATCAATACAATGGAGAATTATACAAGAGAGGTACATTGTAGTTGATGGTTGCAAGTCATTGTTAATGTTCAGTGATTGCTAAATAAACAACACTAATGACTGTCCTAATAGACCCTAATTAATTAGTCAAATCAACTTGTTACCTGTCACAGAACCACCTTGGTTGATTGAGATAAAATCAATAAGCAGACACGTACGGTCCTTTTCAATTTGACAAAATCTTTTGCACGTAAAATTCGAGCAAAACAACACTTGCGCCACAACAAAAAGGGTAGACATGGTGAAAATTGCACTGGCATCACGAAAAAAGGACAGGCGTTGCGGCAGATGTTTTATTTTTACCAAGAACATTGAATCAAGTCTAAACAAAAAATATTTAAGAATGTCTCGTTCTCGTAGACAGGTACATATCTTGCCGAACCGAATGAAGGTTATCCTCCTCTTTTAGCTCAAAGTGGATGTCAAATGCCATGTCAACTAATCACATAAACGCCTTCTAACCGGTATTAATCAGTATATTAATACTGCGTATATTCATATTACGCAAATATGATGGTACGACTTTTCGTATCGCCATCTTGGACAACTAAATATTTATTTCACGTGACTATGGTGGTCATGTGATAGATATAATTCATACGCCAAGCACGTGTTTGTTAATTTTCCATTACTTGAGATCGAATTGCAGTCGTGTTAAAGATTTCGATTAAAATGTCAATATTGAATCATCTTTTGTATTGAAATGTTTGTCTTCTTCTATTCTTCGCATCTACAATTCGCTTAGAGTGTTAATCACGTGATATGGTGGTCATGTGATGGATAAAATTGGACAATGTATCATTCCCCAAGCACGTGTTCGTTTATTTCCTCACCTGATTTTTTTTTGTTTGTTTGTTTTCTGAGTTTCTTCTTGTGAAGAAATTGATTTGAAATATCAAATAAACCCTCGATATCCATTGCTTACAAATATTTTGCACCACAGCGGTCAGATTATTGTGAAGGCATTGGGACTTTTTTCTACCGCTTCACAACCTACCAATTGTGCATCCGATTTGATTTCGTTGTAATGTTCATTGAATCTTATCATGACAAGGGAAGCTGTCGCATCCGCTACACTTCCAAAAATAAAATAAAATAGAAAATAAAAAATAAAATATAATAAAAAAATAAACATCCGCCATTTCAGAGACATTTAAAAATGTCTTTGGTCGTTTAAGTACATGTATACCCACAAATTAGAGAATCATTTTGGGTCCTGTGTTGCATGTGGTTAAATGTTGTACTTTTGATTGACTGGACACTAAGGCATTAAATTCACAAAAAAAATTAGTAAATATTGAAATTCCATTACGCAAATTAACACAAACTTAAATTACGCAAATTTAAAAGTAAATTGAACTGAATTGTCAGATCTTTTCACAATGTATTGATAGCCATTTTCCCAAAACTAATTTGTTATTTTTGTCATGTTTTTGGTGTGGGAGAAACACATCTCATTTCTGATATATATATATATATATATATATAATGTCTCAGTATTTGATTGTGCAAATGTGCAAATCGAGTAGGACAGATATGTTTTTATTTTGAAACAATAAATAGAATGTATCTTCTGTCCTACAGCTGATTCTGCTTAGCATGTTGTAAACAAATTATCTAGTTTGCTAGCTAAGTTTGGTTCATTGTTTGGTTTACCTATGAATGTGTATTGCTTTGAATAACAAACTAAGCTGTCCAATCAGAAACCATATTAAAATGACTCTGGTTAGTCAAGCTTGAGAGTCACACCTCCAGGTAAATTATAGACTATTCCAGATTGTATCAGAAAGACAACCATATTAGTAAGCATATTTGACTTCATGGAAATATGTTTCCCTTAGCTTGCAAACAAGTACAATGCATGAATCTAAGTACTTTATCCCCATAATAGCAATCATAAATATCAGAAATCAACGGTGGCAAATATACTTTAAATAGTCAAGATCACTGAATCATGAACCAAAAGATTTTGTTAACAATAAATACTAGCACTACAGACCAGGAGAGGCAAATTATAAAAGCTTTAGAAACCAAATATGAAAACTTACATCCATATAAAAACTGCATAAAATTGTGACTAACAGACAGACAGACAATAAATAATAATAATTATAATTAGTTTTATTTAAAGTCGGTATGTAAATATAACAATCAACCCAAGCTCAGCATAGAACTTTAAACGGATAGACAGACAGACAGACGGACAGCTTTATCACTATATATAAATAACTCAGAATTATGATTTTCGCCTAGAAATAAATAAGATAACTTTAATTCTCATAAACTAATTTACAAAGGTAACATAGTATTCATGCAATTAAATTATGAAAAGGTCTATAATCCCTTCATCAAGGTGTGAATTTTGCCTTGGGCATTTTGGACATTTAACTACATGGATCAATACACATTCTTAGGCTGATCTAACAAAGGTAGAAAATTCGTGAACTTTGTTCCTACATGCTACCCTGTAATGGCTGTAAAATAAACCGAATGCTCGCATCAGAATAGTAAGAATAAAATTCTTAGATAATTTATCTGAATTTGTGTATCAAAATCATAATGAACAAGTGAAGACCCTAAAAGATGTCTCGCCTGTCCCTGCTGGCCTTTAAATTGATGTGAAATCTATGTGAACTAATTAGAAAAGTGAACATGCTCACTAGACCGTGAAATTGAGGTCGAGGACAAAAGTCACCTGCCAGACTGACATGTACTACCCAAGACCAACCTTTATACCAAATATTATCAACCTACCACTTCTAGGTATTGAGATATGGACTTTAGCAGAAAAACTTAACATGGCCACTAGACCGTGAAATTGAGGTCAAGGACAAAAGTCAAGTGCAGGACTGACATGTACTACCCAAGACCAACCTACATACCAAATATTATCAACCTACCACTTCTAGTTATTGAGA
>MJUU01004983.1:0-19786 GCA_002080025.1 Modiolus philippinarum | reverse complement strand
ATTAATTAGCAATGATTTCTGCTCAAACCGGTGCTAGGGGCCGCCTTGATCTTACTACGAGGTATGAGCAAAGCTTATTGTTGAAGGCCACTAGGTGACTTTAAGATGAAGAACATAATTAAAAGCGTTGTACCATCATGTGTCCATTCCTTAAACTGGTTCTACCACGTTTTTGTAGAGACTTTGTCTCATGTGCATTTACTCCATATCTTTCTATTGGTAATACATTACTTTCTAAAAGTAGTAGGAAAATATTTGAAAATGGCCAGAATACCTTCTTCTCTTTTTGTTGGGGGTGCTGCTTTATCCCCCTTCTTTTTTCGTTTTTTGCCTTTTTGTCCCTCCTCATCTTTTCCTTCTGACTGAACTTCACCTTGAACTTCTTCTTGATTATAATAATTTGCATAATCCTCGCCATAATAATAAGAATAATATTCATGATATCGTTTATAATATTCTTCACTGTTTACATCTAAGCCTTCTAAACCAGGCCAACCTTCAGCAGTTTTATTAATATCATTCTCAGATTTTATGTTCTCACTTTCACCTTTATCATTTGTATTTTCAGTACTTTCATTTTCTTTATTTGTACTTTCACTTTCATTTTTACTACTTTCAATTTCAGTTTTAATACTTTCACTTTCAGTTTTACTACTTTCACTTTCCCTCTTCACATTTTTGCCCTGTTCATTGTAATAATTTTGGTAATATTGATGATAATAATTGTAATAATCTTGACTTCCCTGGCCTTCACTACTTTGTGAGTCCCCTGTCTGAGATCCATAACTCATCTGATATTGTGCAATAAAATCTTCAGAAATCTATAATAAAAAAGACAGAAATGTACATAATCCAATATATTTACCAAGTCCTCACCAACATTTACATTCAACATGTGTTCAATGGCATGTTTAAGGCCTTGCCCTTAATTAATTTAGCTATTTAACTATACTGAACACTCAATTTGAAAATTGTGTCATCTTTTAATTTTCAAAAATAAATTTTATTGATATTTTTTCACAAACCTCCAAGATGGGAATTTTTAAAAATGTAAAACATGAGGATCTGTAATGCACATGGTTACTAAAACTGCTGAAATGTTAGGTTTTATATTTGCAATACATACCAATATTTTACAAAAGGATATAAAGTAAATGAGCATGAGATCATAACACATATATTAACTCCAATTGCAATTAATTGTAATGAGCTGTATGGCCATTTGGAAATTAATTCCTCATCCATTTTCACAATATATCAAAGTGTATATATTTGAAAAATTAGTTTTGAGGGGAAAACTTGTTAAAGATGCAAAACACCCCTAATGACAGGCTGCTCCTTATGGCAAGATCATTTAACATGAGATCTCAGATTGTGACCTTTTGATTCACATGGCTGATTAATCAAAGTGACCACTACGGAGAGTTTGACTGCAATACTAATATGAACACAAAATGGCTATGTAATTACTTTATGGTGTATTCATTTTGGTGTACATTACTGAACTTTGATCTATCATATATACTTTTAGACCTGCAATTATTCATATTTAGAAATTATTGTAGACATGCTGGGTGTTTTTCAATAAAAAATTCAAAGACTGCTATTTTTATTAATGCAAAACATACTGACCCCAACCCCAGCTTCATGTTCATATTTGAATGACTGAGACACTGAATTACGAACAAATATATCATAGACTGAAGCCTGAAGGGGTATGCAAGAGATACCAGTAAGTACATTGGTACAGAGTAGAGAAATTTCTGGAGTCACTATGCAAGGGAAATTTTGGCTTGAAAATGGTATTTTTGCATATACAATTTACCCCTCCTGCCAATGAGATATGTGTTTAATTTCAAATAATTTCAATCAAGGTGAGTCATTGTGAGTTCAAAATGAAGTAAATACGTGATAAATACAACAACCATTATCCAATGATAATGAAGGATTTTTTATGTTATAAGAAGTATAATAACTCTGATTATAAAACCAGTCACATTTTCCACAATGATATATTACATTGTCTATATTTTTAAAAGACAAAAATAAACCTTTGGAAACCAAGCCTTTTTATTTTCATCCCATTCATATTCAGTTCCATCTTCATCTTTATATGTTCCTCTTTCTTTGTCTTCTTCTTCTTTCTGTTTTTGTAGTTCTTCTTGTTTTAATTGCTCTTCAAAATCTTCATCTTCCATTATCAGGCTACTATAGCTGTAAAAATATTGAGAAAATAAATGTTGTTCAAAAGCAAAAATTAAAATGTACAAAAGTAGGCAATATATTTGAAATAAAAACCATAGAGACTGAGAGATTGAAGGACCATCTATTTGATTTTCCACCCCACTGCCCATAGTCAAAGATCATAAGGCCAAAAATTCGAGCCAAACATTTCAGCCTCTATTATGTGATTTTTTAGATGGATAATATATTGTATATTTTGTCCTTTTTACCATTTTTCTTTTTAGAAATGGTATTTTTCTTTTTTTAATATTTTGTCAAGAAATTTATCAGCCATTGTAAATGCAATTTTTATGTTTAGAAAATGATTTTGTTCATTTGTCTCAATTGGCTTATAATACTAGAAGTACCAGTCCCCTGGGACAATAACAGAATATTCTATAACAAGAATATTTGTCTAACGGACACAATGCCCCGCCTCACAACTATTTTGAACAATGCTATATTTCGTGATCAGTAAAGCATGAAGTTGGTGGCATGGGTATATTTTTATTATGATTTTTGTTTAATCATACCCTAATGGGTATTTAATTTAATGGGCGTTTAATGATAATAGCATACAACCTTTAAAAAAAAGAGACTTCAACATTTGGATAAACCTCAAACTATCCCCCTTTTTTCTGTGATCAGTGAAGCATGAAGTTGGTGGCAATGGTAAATATCTATTTTTTTATTATTTATATCCTAATGTGTATTTATACAAAGTTGCATGATAATAGCATACATCAGTCAAAGAAA
The DNA here is from genome assembly GCA_002080025.1 of Modiolus philippinarum. Classification (NCBI taxonomy): domain Eukaryota; kingdom Metazoa; phylum Mollusca; class Bivalvia; order Mytilida; family Modiolidae; genus Modiolus; species Modiolus philippinarum. Next base: position 16,807 of record MJUU01004983.1, on the reverse strand, counting down.
AGAAACTTCAAGCTGAGGTTAAACCTCATACTACCCCCTTTTTTCTGTGATCAGTGAAGCATGAAGTTGGTAGCAAGGATAAATTTTTATTATGATTTTTATTTAATTATATCATAATGTGTATTTATATAATGTGTCATGATAAAAGCATACATCCTTCACAGAAAAAAAACTTCAACCTAAGAGTAAACCTCATACTACCCCCACCCCCCTTTTTTGTCTATGGTCAGTGAAGCATGAAGTTGGTGGCAAGGATAAATTTTTAAAATGATTTTTGTTTAATTATACCATAATGAGTATTTATATAAAGTTTCATGATTATAGCATACATCCTTCACAGTAAAAAAACTTCAACCTAACGGTAAACCTCATACTATCACACTTTTTTCCCATGATTAGTGAAGCATGAAGTTTGTTTAATGGGTAAAATTTTAATATGATTTTTGTTTAATTAGACCCTAATGTGTATTTATATGAAGTTTTATGACAATAGCATACATCCATCACAGAAAAAAACCTAGGGTAAACCTCATACTACCCCCCCCCCTTTTTTTGGTCCATGATCAGTGAAGCATGAAGTTGGTAGCTATATATATATATAGCAAGGAAAAATTTTTAAAATGATTTTTGTTTAATTATACTGTAATGAGTATTTATAAAGTTTCATGATTATAGCATACATCCTTCACAGTAAAAAATCTTCAACCTAAGGGTAAACCTCATACTATCACACTTTTTTCCCGTGATCAGTGAAGCATGAAGTTGGTTCCATGGGTAAAATTTTATTATGATTTTTGTTTAATTAGACCCTAATGTGTATTTATATAAAGTTTTATGACAATAGCATACATCCTTCACAAAAAAAAACCTCAACCTAAGGGTAAACCTAACTTGGGACGGACGGACGGACGGACGGACGGACGGACGGACAGACAGACAGACGGACGGACACACCCGAACACTATATGTCCCCCTACTATCGTAGGCGGGGCATAAAAATGTAATTGCTTAGGTAAGCAGAAAGTGGTACCATCCCCTGAACACTGATTAAATGTTAGAACTCATTGAAATCAGCATACAGACAAAATATGAACTTATTCCAATTCTCACAAAATGTTCATCCACCAATAGTAGTGAATAGTGAATTTTTATCTAAACATCAAAGCATTGACAAGAGAGGATCTAACTTGGTTTCTAGTCATCTATATAATAATGCATACAGTTGTGTATTTTTTCCAAATAATAATACAAATTATTTGGAATGGATGAAAAGTATCCACAATGTGCAATATTGTGATCCTATATACAGAAAATCCCTTCCATCTTCAGACACCTCTAAGGTTATCATTCAATTTGAAATGTAAGTCTGCAGAGCGGCAGATGTCCCAAGTTACACCTCCTCCAAAGTGCATTAAATTTGTAAAATAAACAAACCACAAGTCAGGAATATGTTACAACTTACAACATGTATAGGGTTCAGCCAAAATCATGAATTTTTTTTTTCCTTTCATTATAGTAAAATAGTGGATTATAGCCATTTTACATCTGTGTATTAGCAAACAGGATGTACTAGTGAAAAATAAATAAAGATATAAATAAACCAATTCATAATATGGGTAATAAGGTATTACAAAATTTGCTGTGTTATGGCACATGGTCTTAGTTTTGACAGTAACCTATTTTTTCTGAATGATGACATTTGATTAAAGATCCATGCAGATGCAAAGTTATACATGTATAAACATACCATATACACTCAGATACAAACTCAAATATAAAATTGAATTCAAGTCAAACAAGACCAAAGACTTGATTTTATTCACGTGGACGCTGAGGTACATTGTACCATCTCAGATGCATGAACAGGCAAGATTAAATGATCCTACCATTGAATGCAAAACCTTGACTGTAGGTTGATAAAAAGAGTGAAGGTAATTTAGTTTTATTTAATGTTGGAAATTACAGGCATTCACCTGTATCAAGTCAACAATAAACATAAGCTCTATACGAGCTTTTAAACTGACGGCGAGATTAACAACCGTTTAGCAATTGAGAGCTTCTCACATATTTGCTAGGCTTTTGTAGGAAGAAAGCCTGAAGTTCCAAGCTGGAAAATCAGTGAAACATCCGAGCTAGGGTAGATGCCTTGAAACCTTGACATGTGCTGGATTGGAACCCACAGTGGTGTCAGTCATTTTGGTTGAAAGTCCATGCTCAACCACTCGGCCACCCTTCTGCCGAGCAGAAGATGTGTCTAAAACAACTCAGGTTACATCATGGCCAAAGCGTCCTGCCCAGATTTTTTCAGCCCCTTCAAAACCAAGGACATAATATAAATAGACGGGAATAGACATCTTAGACATTTCATTTTTTAGTATTTTCTCGATTTATTATACGACAAATCATAAGATATAAAATAAAATTTGCCTGTCTGCCCTTAACATTTTTTAAGTAGGCGATAGTCGATGTAAAGGACCTGTAAAGCTTGTGTTATTTTGTTGACTTGGTATCAACTTCCTGTCCTAAGTCAGGAAATTTATTAAGCCTTTGTGTGTCTTGTCTGTTTTCTAGTTAGTTCACTTTATGTCTATGGGAGTCTAGGATGATGTTTATTTCGCGGGAGTGACTTTTTACCCAAATATACCCAAATACACCCAGATATACCCAAACACACCCAAATGCACTATAATATAGACAATAAATGGTTAAAATCATTGTAATCTATGTATTTTGATATTAGTTTTTGACATTTTACTTATTAAATAATATTTTTTTGGATTATTAATGTGAAAAAAGCTATGATATTGCATGCCCCTTATGACCCTGAGAGCAATTGCAACCAAATGCACTAACAAATGTATACACTTTAGCTGTTATTATAATTTGCTATGGAACATTTTGATTTCAAACATAATTTTATCATTAAATTGTGATTCATTTGACAATAAATTGAATAAATCTCATGATTTTGTTAAAGTATTTAGGTGCCAAGCCTTCAGGTGATCGAATGCGAAGTGGGAGTTTGTGTGTAATATTCTGCAACTTCGTGTAAAAACACAATTTGATTGAAAAAAAAATGACAAAAATATCACAAACAAATGATATATTTTTTTATTTATTTTTAACATGAAAAATATGTTTAAAGGCGTTAATTGGTATATTTGGGTATAAAATAGATATAAAAACTTTGAGTATTTATGTAATGAATCTAAGTTTATATGGTTAATGTCTTCAGAAGACAAATTTATTTATAATCAACTGTTTCAATTTGAAATTAATAATTAATAATTTGAACATTGTAAGACAGGAACTGTTGTCCTAATTTACTAGTATTCACACAAACTCCTTATATATAGATTTTACTATTGATGCTTTGTCTCTTGAGTAACGGTAACATTACTTTGGACCGCAGTGGTCGTTGTGTTTGTTCTATAGCTTCACTTTACTTATATATGGTAATATAAATTGTATTGTATTGTACTTAAATAATGACTGTAATCACTGAAATCATTGTATCTAAATTTATATTGATTGTTCAGCTCTTCCTGGGGCGTCTTAATCAACAATAAAATGTGTGTTTGTTTAGTATATTTTTCGTGGTCATAAGGAGCATATAATATCGTAGTTTTAAAAGACATTCCCAATGCAAATACTTTACAAATACATAATTAAAGTTCATAAAAACTGTTTAAAAAGTATAATTTTAATCAATTGTATCTACATGTATGTTTGTCTTAATTTCAGTTTATTTGGGTATAATTTGGTGTATTTGGGTGCATTTGGGTATATTTGGGTGAAAAGACACACCGTTATTTCGCTGAACTTGATTACTCTTTATTTAAGGGCCAACTCCGACCTGCCGTTGGGTGTGGGGTTTCCTCACCATTCATTGAAGATCTTAGGCAGCAACCATTTGATTTTCTTGGGGGGGCTATTTTTTTTTCACCTAGAACAAAAAAACTTGTTTTTTTTACATGGCCAATCATAAACACATTATTTTTTTCAGCATATATTGAAAACAATCTTTTTTTTTCCACCTCACTGCTGCACCGCATCTTTATATAATAGGATGTGTCCATTACCAATCCAAACACACTCAAAACAGTTCACCCAGTTGTCATTCATATAATAAATTAATCAATTATGTTATTTATATATCTATAATTTTTGAAATATGTGTAAATATTGAAAGGAAAATGAATTATTAATTTTATATAATCTTAAACATATTAGTATAAACTTATAACATAGATTTATGTCCTCCGGTGTTTCGGTTTAGGCTACTACAATTTTAGGGTAAATATACCGTTTGTATATTTTTTTTGAAAAACAGATAAGTACACATGGTAACCAAGGCTAATCCATCATCAGGTACCCCAAGCCTGTATGGAGATAGTAATTATTGATTACTGAAATCAGTTGCCGCTAATTATTCAAATAAAACGTGTCCACTACCAATCCAAGCAGACTTGACACAGCTCACTAAGGTCTAATTTGCAAAATCTATAGATATTATTTTTAAGATTAATTTACAGTTGCATAAATATTCATATTATTCTCCTTATCGCCTTTTATTTTATCATTTAGTCATTACATAATTTTATTTTGATATTACATATGTATTTAATTGATATTTTGTTGACTCCTTAAAACACTTAAAACAGTATTTAAACAACTTAATAATATTATTCAAANTCAAAAGCTTTCCTTAGATCTAAAAAGATGGCTATATTTAAATTACCATTATTCATTTCCTCTAAAAACTTGTCAATAATATTTACAAGCGCTGTTTGACATGAATGCCCAGGTCTAAATCCAGACTGTGTTGGATGTAACAGTTTAAATTTGGATAGATACATATAAAAATGTTTTTGAACATGACGTTCAATAAGCTTGGAAATGGTAGGTAAAACAGATATTGGTCGGTAATTTGTAGGTAGACCTCTGTCACCATCTTTGAAAACAGGTGAAACCTTTGCATTTTTTAGCATATCAGGAAATATACCAATATCTATTATTCTATTAAAAATATATGTTAATGATGATACAATAATAGGGGCACATAGTTTGAGTATCCTTGGACCTATATTGTCTGTTCCTGCAGATTTATTTACATCAAGTTTATTAAGACTTGTGAGTAGATCATGTATCTTAACAGGTGGAATTGAAAATTGAGCATCTGGTGTCCTCTTTTGTACAAAGTGCATCAAATTGTTTAAATCTATTTGACTGTTTTTGCTTTTGCTTGTTTTTCTAAGATTTTCTACAAAAAAAANAAAAAAAATAAAACGTGTCCACTACTAATCCAAGCAGACTTGACACAGCTCACCAAGAGAAAGGACATTACAATACAATTCACAAAGAAATGTGCGAAAAAACATACCATTAGTATTCACAACAAAATATAACCCGGCTCTTCAACAACTAAGAAGGGCTTTGAATAAACATTGGAAATTCGTACAAGATGATGAGGAAGCAAACAGCATTTTTCATAGGCCGCCTATTATTGCATATCAAAAACACAAGAACATAAAAGATCACTTAACGACTGCTTTATTGAAATAAACCATAAGACACAGAAGAATAAAACATGAATAAGTGGCAAAACACTGACGGAAAAAAATACATATCCTTATTAGAGAGAAACTACCGGTGTCGTGCCCCTGTCGTTATACATACTTAGCGGCAACTGATTTCAGTAATCAATAATTACTATCTCCATACAGGCTTGGGGTACCTGATGATGGATTAGCCTTGGTTACCATGTGTACTTATCTGTTTTTCAAAAAAAATATACAAACGGTATATTTACCCTAAAATTGTAGTAGCCTAAACCGAAACACCGGAGGATATAAATCTATGTTGTAATTTTATACTAATATGTTTAAGATTATATAAAATTAATAATTCATTTTCCTTTCAATATTTACACATATTTAAAAATTATAGATACATAAATAACATAATTGATTAATTTATTATATGAATGAAAACTGGGTGAACTGTTTTGAGTGTGTTTGGATTGGTAATGGACACGTCCTATTATATAACATTGTCTCAGTGGAAGATGTCTTTGGATATTTGGTTGTCTTCTTCTGTCCACTCCATACACCTGCAGTCACTATTCTTCAGCAGTCTTTTTTCTACTTTTGATCCTTCACAACAATCTATTTTTTTCATCCTATTTTTAAATCCTCCTTTTTTTTTCTTACTTGCCCTAGAACAAATTATTTTTTCCCCACTTTCAAGAAGCAAACTTTTTTTCAAAAAAATCCATAGCCCCCCCCCCCAGAAAATCAAATGGTTGCTGCCTTATTGTGGCTTTGAGTTGTTATTACTCCCCTTTGGGTTGTTGTCTCTTTGGCACATTCCCCGTTTCCCTTCTTTTTCCTATTCAACATGTTTAAATAACTTTTGAAGTTTCGAGGAGAATCTATATTTTTTAAACAATGCCTGTAGCACGTTTGTACCTAACCCTGTATGCGGCCCCTTTCCCTGCAATTTGTCTTTTTCAATAGTCTGTTTGCTTTTGACTTTGCTGAAGATAAATTTTCAATCGATCAGTTCCTTCGCTTTCGAGACGTTCTGGAGTTATCTCCCATGCTTGAGTGTTACCGTAAATAGGTATATGATATAGCTAAAGACCAACAATCGCCTTTCCACGTGATGTCTAGAAATGAACTTTTTATGGTTGCTTAACCTGACCCAACAATTTTCCTATTATTTAGTAAATGTAGTAGTAATATAACTGAAGATTTGATGTTACCAGGAAGATGAAATACGTTTGTCAATAGAAGTTGACCCTCAAGGTCACATATCCATTCTGATTCAACTACTTGGATATATGTGGTAGCTCACCCAGTTTCAAAGTGAGCCAGGCACGCTCAAACTGTTGTTAAGGTGTCTGCAGGGTATTATTTTCCTATTATAGAATTTTGTGAAATTTTTTGTATAGAAACATAATTGTATTATTTTTGAAAATATAAAATAAAATTTGGGGGTCACCGTGCATTTAAGCGCAAAAACTGAAATTGAACATTTAAGAATTTTACAAAGAAATGATAGGGAAAACGGTTATATAAGGGATAGCATAAAAAATCTATTATAGATTTTGTTCATACTTTGCATGTGTTTAGAGATCATTATATAGTTTCCATATAAGAAATAAAAATTGGGGGTCACCGTTGAAATAAGAGAGAAAAATTGCAAAATGTTAATTTGTCTAGTGATATCTATATGAAATTATTTTATGAAATTATCTCCCTTGCATAATTTCTGTGTTCTGTGCATCCAGTAACAGATTTAAAGCACATGTGTTTCAGTTCACATTTTTGAAACGAAAATGTTGTAAAAGTTTAATAAGGAATTAAAATTTTAAATACTTTGGAACTTTCTTTACATTTTAGATAACTTTTTTGTTAAATTTCTAAATGAATGAAACCTAAATGAACAAGTATTAAACAAAAATGGCGGAATAATACCACTGAGACACCTTAAGAGTGTTTGAATAAGCAATCAACAAGGATAAAAGAAAGGCAGTGGCTGCGCGTCCACGCCGTGTGGATGCGTAGCCCACAGGCTGCGCGTCCACGCTTCCGGTTCTTGTATAAAACCGGAGAAATTTCCGGACATTTCCTGCAAACTTTGACATAACAATGCAATCTACACGGAAGTCGAAGTTATATTTTTTTGCATAAATTTGAATTTTAGATAAGAAAAATCAAATCCGAAAAGGTTCTGTATTGCAGATATAACTTTTATTCTCCGCATTATTACTATATTGAAAATTATAACAACCAATGCTAGAAACTATTGGATGGTTGTTGTTGTAATACAAATTTGAAAGTCTACTTGTTATAAAGTCACTTTTGCGATAGTTGTTTCCAGAAAAGAAAGGAAATGAGATTTTTTCAGCCTCAGTCCGATTAACAATAATTTACATGAGAAGACGATATACGAGGCCAAGTATGGTAAATATTTAATTCCAGATCTGTAAATTTTGTGTAACTTGTGATAGAAATGATTATTTTGAAAAATTAAGTGTATAAATTTTAAAAAAGGAAATATCTTACATTTGGCCTTTCTTTTAGTGAGTTTTAGTAAAAACTTTAAATACTATTATAGATGGACACATGTTCTAACGTTTTCATCTTTTTGTGCATGTCCTACTTATCGTAAATTGGCATTAAATTATAGCCTATGGTATAATCTTTACATAGAATCCTCATATGCGACATTTCTGTACCTGATATCCTCCAAAACCCTTACCGCTGGAAAATGCTCACTAAAAATTTAAGACTTTTCTTGAAATTGTTAAAGTTCAATCTATAGTACCCCTTGTGCATCTCATTTTCATATTATGACAATTGTTGTTAGTCTTTCAATGCTCTTTTTTGAATATAAAACAATTAAGTAAACATGATGTTAACACGATTTAAAAAGACCAAACTATTACTTTTAAATATCAGCATGCCCACTGCTTTTTGCAGTTTGGGTACATGTATGAAAGGTATATCTGTCACATGGCTATATCAATTAAGTCGGTCTCGGCTATACATTGGCCATCTCTATACACTGTATAAATGTACTAGAAGTGTACCGTGCGATGCAAAATACGAACATTATCGTCCCCGCCCACAAAAATTTATAGGCAAATTTGACATTTCAGTGACTATTTTTTAATTTAAATCATAACAACACTACAGTATTTACATGTAGAAACTATGATATACATTTATTGTATTTGTCTTTGTTTTTCACATGCCAAAAATTATTTACGTGACATTAGGTTTTTATCAATCTAAAGGCAAATACAAAATGGTTATTTTCGTATTTTGAGATTTTCCTGCTTTCCACATGAAACTTCCTCGAGTTTTAATAAATCATCAAAGTTCTAAACCTTCATCACAAGGTGACTATACTTATGTCATTTAAAAGTTAATCGACTGACTGTGACTGTATTTAGCTAGAAACGCCCCCTCATTCTCAGCTGTAACATTGTATTTTTATTGGTCTTTGTCGTGTAGCAAGTAAAAATGTGGATAAAATGGACACTAATTGTCTGCTGCTGAAATATAATGACTCACAGAGAGCCATGAAAGGGGACAGTGAGAATCTGCTGTCTAGATTATGTTGTTTAATCTCAGTGATGGTCGTAAGAACACTTAAACCATGGTCGTAAGAAGAACACTTAAACCATGGTCGTAAGAACACTTAAACCATCCTTTTCCATCGAAGTTTACGTCAAGGACAACGTTTTTGTATATAGATCAAACAGATGATATTTTAAATAATTGTAAACCCAGTCCTTACTTCTCTACTTGAAAGGCATTTTAAAGACTGCAGAGTAGAGGAAATAGCACTGAAAATTTATCTGACAGTCCTCCTTACAAACCCTCTACAATACAAAGGGAGAACATTCTCATAATCATTGCATAAAACGGTATTGTTTTCCTCTGGTATCGATGGAAGAGAGGAAAACTGTCAACAACATGCAGATTACTTAAGCTACATAAATATCCTTACAAACAGATATACATTGCTCGGATTCTGCTAAATGCACAACAAAGCCCCTTCTTAAGCTCTTGGCATCATTACTTTTACAGCAGTAAATGAGGGATAAAGGATATATTGTGATAGAGTATATCCACGAAGTTGGATTAATTAGATCATACATAGCTATTACCGACTTTATAAAAGTACGCACAACGAATTTTGCCGCAGCTTAAATCGCTGTAGCTATTTTGTTTTAAATAAGACCCTAATAAAACATATATGCACCATTTTCTAATTTTTTGCCGCTACTCTTGGTATATTTACCGAAATAATCAAAGTTCAAATAAAAATATTTTCCAGAGACTTTAATGTTAATTTCACTCAAATTTTACAGAAATTCGATGTGGGAGTGATTGGTGAATGATTTACGCAAACCAAAGAACCAATGAAAAGACACAAAATTCGTGGACGTGTAGCCCACAGACTGTGCGTACACGCTTCGGGTTTTTGTATAGAAAAGGAATCTTTTCCGGATATTCGGATGAAATTATCCGAAATTATAATTTTAAGATAAAGGCAGAGCGAGTTCTAGAACAATTTAATGTGGTTACAACTTGTGCAAAGTTGTTATTTATCTTAATAAATGATCACCTACGCATAGATAAAAATAAATCAAAGCTCCTATGGAGCTGAAACTCGAAAGCCCTGAAAATCTACACGTGGCAAAACTTCGTAGTCATCCAAAGAGCTGCCGCATACGTCTGCATGTATTAAGTAATTCCGTAATCCGTGAAAATAATCGGTTTGTGTGATTTCGTATGCATGTCGATTTCATTGCTATAGATGTGTGCAATACACATGTAAACAAATGATATTTTTATCTTTGACAAATTACTGCGGGCAGGCGCGTTGATCCGAGACGCAATATAAAAAAAACGAGTAATTTGATAAACATGCATATTGTTTTCAGTTTAATATAACAACACCATACTCAACTCAAGAAAATGAAGAAATATAACTTAAATACACAATGTATACGATTTTGAACGAAACTTGCGCACTATATTTTATCGGAAGCACGAAGATCATCTTCTAGAGCTGTTAATAGGCTTGAAGCCTCAAGTGATTTTTTCTTATCATTTGAACAACTCTCCAGCCATTTCATGGCTTTCGAGTTAAAAATGAAAAACGAAAAATATTAAATATGAAACATTCACTATCATGCGATTTTCTACGGTTATCTTAGCTGAACAATTCATAAGGTTCACACAATATGAAAATGAAAACGTTAGAACATGTGTTTTTGTCGAACTAAGACATAGGCCAAATGCAAGATGTTTCCTTTTTTGATATATACACCTAATTTTTCAATCGATATATGCAGACCATGGAAGCTGACACACAAAGTATGGTCTCATAGTTTTTCATATGGTCTTTTGTACATCAAAATAACAATATCTATCAAACAAAATCCACAGTTCTTGAATTAAATATTTACAATGCAACTTGGCATCGTTTTTATCTTCTTCTCGTGTGAATTATTGTAAATTGGACCGTGGTTGAAAAGAAAATATTCATTTCCTTTATTTTCTGGAAGTAACTATCGCACTACTTTATGAAGTGCCAGTAACGGAGAGGATTTCGCGTGACCAGCTGATGTCGCGATAAGCTGAACATGATTGATTCCAAAGAACTCTAAAGATTTGCCATAATATCTGTCCTCAACTGAACATAACTCTTGCAAGAGTGGCATTTATCTACACTCTATACTACCCTTTCAAATGATAAATTAAAGTCAGCACTCCGGGATTTGATACATCGGATTTCTGTTCTAAAAATGGTGAAAAATACTCATATTTGGTGCTACTTAGAGAAAGAGCAAAAAATCAATGATTCTTAGAAAAAGCATAATAGGGAGGATGTCGTAGCAATGCTTGAAATTTTCTGATTGACAACATATTAGTCGAATTCGGAAGATAAGTTTTTCAACAGATAAAATTGATATCTAGAGGGAATAATTTTGCGATGATTTATTTCAGTCTTTCTTTGTATTAAGCGGTAGTTTCATACAAATGCTACTTCAAAAAAAAGACAATAGATTTCCCAAGTTATTTTATTTATAGGATCTGCTCTTTCATTGAACAATCATAAGTTTTAGAGAGGTATACATTGCTGATAGACCTCTGTCAGTCGAATGCAGCTCTCTAATAGCAGCTTTTATTAAATACAGATATTTTTCTTATAAAAAGAATATGGAATGTAGAAAAATGGGACTCGTAGCAAGTCTACCAGATGTTAAGAGTAAGTCTGGTTGATTTATAGCAAGTAGGTGTTGTACTATTTATGAGCCGATCATATAATAAAGTTCGTGTTTATCTACTATTGCGCAGATAATACTTTTGGTAGTCAGATGTAGCAGAATATGTCGTAAAACATTTTAATTTCATGTCATTTGTCAGACAAATAGTTAGAAAGGTACTTTATATCAGCCCCAAAATGACAATTATTCGTAATGTACTACACATTGGGAATATTTTTTTCTTTGTTTAAATTATACCGACTGAAATTGACTTTAACCCCGTGACTAATACCACAAAACAGATGTAAACAATCAGGTACACGTGCATCGTGATTTTATCAAAATTAATTTTAGGATGTTGTTTTGTTATCTTATTTGTTTAACTGATTATTGAAATGTGTTTTTAAACTCTTACCTAATTGAACAATCATTACTGAACTTTGATTTTGTACTACAACAAAGTAAATCATCACATGACACTAGTTCCTTTATAACACAGTGCACTGACCAGTATTGACAGTCTACCAACCCCGGGATTGATTGAAAAGAGGTAGTAACTTGTTCTCTATTATAATTTGTAGAAATGGCTATGGTTGGTGGTCTTGGTAACATAAAGGATGCAGATGCTGACGTTCAAGCTGTAGTAGACAAGGTAATTTTAGTTTTTGGGGTTTTTTTTCACACTTCCTTGTCTTTTGTAATAGGCTTTCAAACCAGTCCTTTCTTTTATATTTTCCTCTTGAAAAGACAAAATAATAAAAAAGAGATATGCATCTGTGCAAGGATGTATATCTAAATATACCTCCTTGATCTGTGTAGCATTAAATAGTGTCCATCATTTTAAAGTAGCTGTCCGCTGGACAAAATTAAATATGTATTAATGTCTGGCAGACATTTTTAAGTTATGAAATAGTGTCCAAAACCATGTTTAGCCATATTATTGTGTCCTTAGCTGTTGAATTTTTTTCCATTTTTAAGGACTCAATTTCACAGTCTACACTTGGTTAGACCTGTCCTGGACACTATTAAATATGTAAAATTGTTCAGACACAATGTGTATAGATTAATAGGCCTAATCAAAAAGATAAAATGTATGAACAACAATTATTGAAATTCAAATGAAACATTACAACACATTTTATTGTTGAATAAATATGTCATACAATGTAGTAATAAATTAAAATAATATATACTGAATATACATAAAAAAAATTGTAGGGTTCAGCATTTCAGTGATATTATTCATAAATAAATTTTTTGATATAAAGTAATACAACTTACTTACATGTTTTTTGTTTGTTTGTTTTTTTTTAAATAAATGTTTAAAATCTGTTAAAGTGGACAAATATAAAATGATTTAATTAAAGTGAAAGTCCACAAATTTTTACTTTTTACCTAATTCGATTCACTTTATATCGAAAATGCTTCATGCAAAATTACAATGGTGTACCTTTTTTATTAAGGGAGATATTTGTAGTTAAAAGTTGACCGTAGTACAGTTATGGGTATCGCCATATTGGATTGGAAGTGACGAAATATTGATACAGATTATTATAATTTGTATCACTAACAATTACGGAGAAGACACGATTCAGAGAAAGGATGCTGGGTAATCATGGGTTTGACCAAGAACCGGATAAATTTTCAAATTGAATTTACCAATAGATATTCAAGTCCGTGACATGATCGTGAGCATGGCATACAAGTTAACTATCGGGAAAAAATTTAATAAATATATCTCATATTTAGAAAATTCTACATTATTTTTCATTTTTTGTGGAAATTCAAGTTGAACAAGTTTTGCCTCTCGTGTTCGAAATTACAAAAAAAATACTAACCTTCTGTTCAAAGCTACCTAAATGGATACATATACTCTTTTTAGCTAGGATATATATCATGTTATTCGACGATTTTGTTAAAAAGTATCCATATTCAGTAACAAAAATGCCAATTTTTCTGTAGATTTTTTTTTATGATAATCCATATGATGGTGCACATCAACGTGCTGTAGTAGAAAGCAAAAATAATTACAATGATCTTCTTGTTTATGCATTACATTCTGTGTGCACGATGAAACTGTAGCCTTGGATACAGGTGATAAACTGTTCAATTATGTAAGACTCAGGTACAGGTAAATTTTGTTAATTGGTACAATCAACCCAGCTGTCACTTGTTTTACAGGTAGGGTCATAAATCATTCTTTGGTCACTTTTGTTCATTAAGGTAAAACATTATACAAAAATCGTCAATATCAGTAACTTCCCCTGAGTTCAGTAATTTTTAAAATGAGAACAAACTGTCAGACTATAGAAAGGATATTTCATTTGGTTTGATAACAAAACGCGTTATTGAGAAAAAATATGAAAAAAATCTTTATTCAAAATTAGTCTTTTGTTTTGTCTTATGTCTTCTACATCTATTAAATATCAAAATACCGAAGTTACTGCCAGTTTATTTTCTGCTTATGCGCATTTCGACAACTTAAAATGATGCTTTTCACGTACGTTTTCAATATCGGCGCAACATGCATAAGGGTAGAGAAGCTAAAATAAGACAATATTTGTCGGACTGGCCATAATTCACATTCTGCACTGCCTAGTTACTTTTCGAAAGAAAAAAAAAGAAAATTACATTATACATTCAAAAAACGAATGGGCAAGAAGTGAGGTCAGTAGATGATTCAGCATAGATTCAAATATGAAAAAGAAAGGAAATGCGGTAAATGTCAAGAAGACAACATCCCAATCCAGGTTAAAACGACCCAAAACAAAGCATCTAGGGGTCACCCTACGGTCTTCAACACAGTGAGGAACCTGTATTACATCCTCTAGAGTGACGTCGAACTGTAAATAAGTCCCAAGTTGGACCTTGTAACATTTTTCTTGTTCAAACGGCTATTCATATCAACTTCAAAAAATTCACACTGAAGAGAATGAGCAGTCTGTAACTTGCCAGTGCCTTATCAAAAGCATATGACACACTATCATGAGAGTGCGAATGGGAAAAACGGTTGACTTGCATTCTCAGTAAAGTTTACTTACATTCTAAATTTTTTGTCGTCTGATATATCTGGATTTTTCTCAATTGAAACGATATTTTTTACATAATTCAAGATATGATTTGTGCATCCCATTTTCTTAATACTCCTTGTTAAACGTACATTCAGTATCTTAGTTTTTTCGTTTCAACACACATATTAAAATCAACAAATTGAGTGTCTTCGGGTCAGTTATTTGACTTAAACGCCATTTTAAGAACAACAACACCATCAACAGTTTAAAATCTTATATATTATAGACTTGAAAGCATTTCGTGCAGTTTAAGTCATTTTGCACAAATCAAATCCAAGGAATAAAAGATATATACCGAAACAAATGAAGGTGGTCAAGAACTTCATCGTTATAGTTAACTCGTGTACTCAGATATCTGAAAGCGAAATTTTCTTGCATATGTGCGACAGTTTTTTTGTGTATCACTGCTGTATTCTTTTCCTTGATGTAAGTTCCAAGATTTCATTTTGACTCTACTATTCTGTCAAATTATATTGAGAACTTTGCAAAAGTGTTTTAAATATTTACTCACTCCAATTTAAATTTGCAATTCCAATGATTGCAAATCTTGTGCCACCATTTTTGAGAATGACCAAGAAGTTTGAATAAATCGCAAAGAGCTGAACAAAATCATATTTTTAACTCTACATCTTATGATTTAACACAGCAGCAATTAAAAAACATGGGAACTTTAAAATCCAATGGAAAATACAGTTTCGTATGGTGTTTCACCACATTTGTATTTCTCATGGGACTTTGAAATATTTTTATAGGACTTTTACTACTGCCATGGGATTTCTTTAACTTCAATGGGAAAATTATTCCCATGGCAACACTTGTAATTCAAACTCCCATTGGAAATAGTGAAAAATAGTCAAATAGGATTATCAGATTTCTATGCTTTTTAAATTGCAGTAATGTAAAAGTGTATTAACATTATCAATTTTGGCTGAATTTTGGCTTTTCTATTTAGATCCTTTTGGTTATTTGTTCTCTATCAGCTTTAACACGTTTTTCGGTTCAAGGACTTTCAAATGATTTGGTTTGATCTGCACTGATGAGACACATAAGTACGCATATATATGCAGAAAAAAATTAACAGTAACTTCGGTATTTCGTTATCAACTAAATAATTTGAATTTCGCAAGTCTCATGAAATTTTTCAAATTTTTAACGCTTATGTGGTAGCTGTCAAAACTGGTTGCACAAGATTTGCAATATAAACTGGAATTGACCCTATCAGCGTTATTGAATAAGGGGGAGATAACTCCATCAGACTTGTATAGGCTGTATTAGTTATAATGTAACAAATCAGTTATACTAGTATGTTGATAAAAAATGAATACATGCAATAAAACTTTAAAAAAAAATGCCTATGAATCTTTTTAACTGTCATCGGTAGTCAATGTATGTATTTGTTTTACCTGAGCGAATAAACATCCTGTGCTGTACAGGTGTGTTAATTAGAATGCCCTAGGTGATTTCTTTCAAGTATTAGCTCTGAGAACAGATGTATAATTTAGATATTTCTACAAATATTATAAATTTTTAATTAACATTAAGATTGAAAAAAATAATAATTNATGTAACAAATCAGTTATATGTTGATAAAAAATGAATAAATGCAATAAAACTTTAAAAAATGCCTATGAATCTTTTTAACTGTCATCGGTAGTCAATGTATGTATTTGTTTTACCTGAGCGAATAAACATCCTGTGATGTACAGGTGTGTTAATTAGAATTTTACAGAAGATTGCCCTAGGTGATTTCTTTCAAGTATTAGCTCTGAGAACAGATGTATAATTTAGATATTTCTAATTTCAAATATTATAAATTTTTAATTAACATTAAGATTGAAAAAAATAATAATTAAAAAATATTGAGCAGTTACAAACATGTTATATTAAAAGAGGAGAAAAAAAATGAAAAAGAAATTAAATAAAATGATATAAAATAATAATG
>MJUU01004982.1:163792-175407 GCA_002080025.1 Modiolus philippinarum | reverse complement strand
TTAAGTGGTCTTGTACAAAAATACAATACTTTCTGGATAATATATAAATGCCAGGCAAATGCGGTAAGATAATATGATGAACCTTGACTTGTTTATTTGTTGAAGTTAAATTAGAGGCATTCGTTATTACAATTTCATGCATCATCATCATTGGGTAGTGCGAGATCAACTGAATATGATAAATATATGCTTAAGGTAGATCAACACTAATACACGGCGCATTCGTTTGGCGCATTTGTGTAACACGAGTCGGATGCAGAATCGACTTGATTTTCAATCCAGAATATTCCTGTATTGGCCTATTCATTGTGACGTCATAATAAATTGACATACACTTTCAAGCGAATTAGCTCCCTTTTCCCGTAAAAATTGTCTATTTTGTAAACTATATAAAATAACTCTCTTAATCGAACGGTGACATGTAGATTTTTTCAGCATAACAGATAGCTTAAGTTTATATCTCTGAAATATCAAAAAATAAAAAAATTCTGTCTAATATTTATTTTATATGAAAGATAAACAATAAGCATATTCTCACAGTTCCCTATATATTCTTTGTAAATATTGCTGAAAAATACTGACTTTGCCCTGATTTTCAAGGCCAGATAACAGAAAAGAATGATCGGTGACATATTATTCTTATTTTATTTTTGGAACATATAGGTTAAGACCTACAAAATATCTTAAAAGAAAAAAATTCTGTCTAATATTTTTACTAGGATCGAACTACCTTAAATTCAATATGTGTAACTAGATAGTGTCAGATCAACTTGAATATCCCCACTTGGAAATGATTGCATACAAAACGAGAGGCTCACAAGAGCCTGCATCACTCACCTGGGCCATAGCTGACAAAGACTGAAGAAAGACCAAGTTTGGTTCCAATTTGCCTTGTAGTTTTAGAGGAGAAGATCTTTGCATGTGTTCTCCCATAGGGTAACTTCCTTGCTGGTGGCCATCTTGGATGAAGTGCATCTTGACAGACATATTTTTAAAGGGAAACACCAAAGGATTATTGTGATGAAGTTTGAATTCAATTGACTTTGTTGTTTCAGAGCAGAAGATCTTTGAATGCTTTACCATAGGGTTCAATTTCAAACCATGTTCCCCACTAGTGGCCATCTTGGATGTAATGCAGACTTGCCGGAGACATATTCAAAGGGGCCAACTTGAGACTATTGTGACCAATGTTGCTTCCAATCCACCATAATTAGTTTTTGAGAATGAGATCTAAGAAAATGTTTTCCCATAGTGTTAAATGTCAATCTAAGTTCCCTACTTGCAGCCATCTTTGGATGACGTCAGACAATTGTACCATATTCAATAAAATGTAGATCTTGATATGCTGAACATTTAATATTAACCTCTATAACTGTTTTTGAAATACAAGACAAAATGTATAAAATCATGTACCTTGTTAGCCCAAGTTTTCCTCAGCAACTGCTTGGATTTTGATGAAATGTTATGCAGTTGTAGGACACCACCTGAAGCTGAAGATATGCATGAAGTAATAAGGTTGCTGCTCGAAATTTTGATGGGGAGATAATTTTTCTTTGAATATTTTCTGGAAAAATGTGGGGGAACAAATCTTGTCAGTGCATGTCCTCTTTAACGTACTTGGATTTTGATGAAATGTTACACCCTTGTAGTACACCACCAGAATATTTGCATGAAATAATATGGTTCCTGCCTGAAATTTTGAAGGGAAGATATTTTGTCTTTTAATATTTTCTGGAAACTAGAGGTTCAGAAACTGTATTGCTCACCTGAAAAAGAATTTGCTTTTCAGCCATGCCTATGCTGATGACCAAAATGTTTCTTCTATAGGGTCTAATGTTAAGCTTAATGTTCTCTACTGACATCCATGTTTTTGCCAGATTCAATTGAAATAAGTCTTCTTTGTGAAGATCATTCCATACATTACTCCAATACAGTTAAGTTTAATTTGCTTTAAAGTTTTCAGAGTAGATGATGAAAATGAAGATTTTTCTAATAGGATCCTATATGTAAAACTGCTGGCCATCATGTTTTTTTAATCGGATCAAAACAAAATGATCAATCTTAGTTATGGATCTTCCATACATTCATTCCTGTAAAGTTTGGTTGAATATGCTTCATTGGTTTCAGAGGAAAAGATCAAAATGTGATTTTCCCATTAGCCCCAATGTAAAAACTATGTTCTGCACTGGCAGCCATCTTTTTATCCAGTTGGAATGAAATGAGCAATCTTTGTTAAGGACCTCCTTTCCATACATTATTCATGTAAAGTTTGGTTGAATTTGCTTTAGATGTTTCAGAGGAGATGGTGAAAATGTGATTTTCCCATAGGGTCTAATGTTAAACCTAAGTTTAGCCATGGAGGCCATTTTTTTTATATCAGATCGGAATGAAATGAGCAATCTTTGTAAAGGACCTTCCATACATCATTCCTGTAAAGTTTGGTTGAATTTGCTTCAGGGGTTTCAGAGGAGAAGATGAAAATGTGATTTTCCCATAGGGTCCATTGTTAAACCTAAGATTAGCCATGGAGGCCATTTTTTTAAAGGATCGGAACGAAATGAGAAATCTTTGTAAAGGACCTTCCATACAACATTCCTGTAAAATTTTGGTTGAATTTGCTTCAGTGGTTTCAGAGGAGAAGATGAAAATGTTATTTTCCTAAGAGGGTCCAATGTATAACTATATTCCATGCTGGTGGCCATGTTTTATATCAGATCCAAACAAAATGAGCAATCTTTGTTGAGAATCTTTAGACGTGATTCCTGTAAAGTTTGGTTGAATTTGCTTCAGAGGTTTCAGAGGAAAAGACGAAAATGAGTTTTTTCCCATAGGGTTCAATGATATACCATGTTCCTTGCTGGCAGCCATGTTTTATTGGAGCAAACGAAATGAGCAATCTTTGTAATCTTTGTTACGAACCTTTAATACATGATTCCTGTAAAGTTTGGTTGAATTTGTTTCTGTGGTTTCAGAGGACAAGATGAAAATGTGATTTTCCCATAGGGATCAATTTTAAACTTAAGTTCCCCTCTGGCGTCCATCATGCAAAAATTGTCACTGAAAAAGATCAAAGTGGCTGTTTAAGGGAGAATATTGGTGGTCTTTGGTTGCTTTTAGCAGGTTTTCACTGATTATAGTTTAAACATATAAGTGTACATGGTAATGGGGAATAAAAGTGGTCTTTAACAGTAGGTGGTCAGTTGGGCAGGTTTTACTGTATTTATCTTATATTTTTTTTCTCCAAATTATCCTGAAACATCAATTGAAAATTCCTAATTGGTTTACATGGTCCCTCCCCCCCCAAAAACAAGATGGGAGCAGTCAGAAAGGACATCTAATCCCCTCGCCTGTAGCAATTAAATTTCCAAATTGAGTTAAAGTTTCAAAACATTAATTATCAAAAGCAGCATCCCTCTCCACTGACCTAAGATGAATGATGTACAATGCATCTCAAATATGAACCTTAACACAGACTATAACCTTAGTCATTGAAGCATAAATGTAGGTAAAGGTGACCCAATTATCATCTGAGGCAGCATCACTCTCAAAGACACATCCATTGGCCAAAGATGATTGATGTGTCACATGTAGTTTCTTCTCAGATATGAATTTTAATGCAAACTTTAACCTGAGTCAGTGAAGCGTAACATGTAAGTCACGGTGACCCATTTATCATCTGAAGCAGCATCACCGCCAAGACACATCCACTGACAAAAGATTATTGATGTACCACATGTAGTTTCTCAGATATGAACCTTAATGCAAACTTTAACCTTAGTCAGTGAAGCATAAACTGTAGGTCAGAGGGACCCAATTATCATCTGAAGCAGTATCACTCTCAAAGACACATCCACTGATCAAAGATGATTGATGTGCCACATGTAGTTTCTCAGATATGAACCTTCACGCAAACTTTAACCTGAGTCACTGAAGCGTAATATGTAGGTAATAAAGGGCTACGCCGAGCGCAGCATGATTCTGAAATTTGAAAAAGTGTAATTTAAAGCGAGTATGGACATAGGAAAGAGCTTGACACAATAATTAGATGGACGCAATAAGGAGATTGACCAAGTAATTAGCTGGACACAAACTATGGAAAATAAAAATTAGCTCTTATGACTCTTTATGATTCCTCTTTGACGCTCTATAGCTCAGAAACGTTAAGAGCTACGCCCAATCCATTGACATGATGCTGAAAGCTTATATCAAGAGGAATCAAAAGAAAAAAATCCCATCGAAATGCGATGAAAAATAAAAATTAAAGGTAATCTGTAAATTTACGATTTTGGCCCCCTTCGGCCCCTCATAGCTCGGGAACGGCAAGAGCTACGTCAAATCCATTGAAATACTACTGAAAGCTTACATCAAGTAGAATCCAAAGAAAAAAATCCCATCGAAATCCGACGAAAAATAAATTTTTTAGGTTATCTGTAAATTTACGATTTTGGCCCCCTTCAGCCCCTCATAGCTCGGAAACGGTTAGAGCTAGGCCAAATCCGCTGACATATAACTGAAAGCTTACATAAAGAGGAATCAAAGAATAAAATCCCAACGAAATTCGATGAAAAATAAAAATTTTAGGTTATCTGTAACTTTACAATTTTGGCCCCTTTCAGCCCCTCATAGCTCCGAAACAGTAACAGATACGCCAAATCTGTTGACATAATGCTGAAAGCTTACATCAAGAGGAATCCAAAGAAAAAAATCCCATCGACATCCGACAAAAAATAAAAATTTTAGAATATCTGTAAATTTACAATTTCGGCCCCTTCAGCCCCTCATAGCTTGGAAACGGTAAGAGCTACACCAAATCGGTTGACAAAGTACTGAAAGCTTACATCAAGAGGAATCCAAAGAAAAAAATCCCATCAAAATCCGATGAAAAATAAAATTTTTTGGTTATCTGTAAATTTACGATTTTGGCCCCCTTCGGCCCCTCATAGCTGGGTAAGGAAACAAGTTACCAAAAATCTAATAGTAGAGCGCTACGATAATTTTTCATTAGGAATCCTTTAGAAAAAATTGCAACAAAATCGGACTAAAAATAAAAAAATGAAATTTTTGAAATTCGTCCCTTTTGGGCCCCATTTATCTCATGAACGGTACATGCCACCTGAAATCTGTTGGCATAATTCAGATTGGAAATTTTCTAAGGAGTTTACTGAAAGAAACCCCATCAAAATCCGATAAAAAATAAAGAATCTACAGTCAAATATGTGAAAACAACCAATTTAACCCCTTTTGGCCCCTTTTTCTAAAATGGGCGGGGCCAGGAACATAAAATTATAGCCCGGGCTAAAGCATGTGGCAAGAAACATCATACTAAAATTTGAAAATGATCTGTTCACTGGAACCAAAGTTATGCTGGCCACAGACACAAAATTACCCAATTTTACCCTTTTTTGGCCCCTTTTTCTGAAACGGGTGGGGCCATAAACCCGAAATTAAAACCTGTGATAGCCATTATGCCAAGAAACCACATACTGAAATTTGAAGATGATCCGTCCACTAAAAACAAAGTTATGCTGGCCACAGACGCCGACTCCGACGACTGCGACATAACATAATACGACCGCAAAATTTTTGCGGTCGTATAAAAATGACCCAATTATCATCTGAAGCAGCATCACTCCAAGACGCATTCAGTGACCAAAGATGATTGATGTGCCACATGTAGTTTCTCAGATATGAACCTTAACACAAACTTTAACCTGAGTCACTGAAGCGTAAAATGTAGGTCAGAGTGACCCAATTATCATCTGAAGCAGCATCAACTCTTCAAGACGTATCCACTGACCAAAGATGATTGATGTGCCACATGTAGTTTTTAATATATGAACCTGAACACAAACTTTAACCTGAGGTTGGACGAACGGACGGGCACTCGGAAGGACACTCGGACAGAAAGATGGGCAAGATGCTTTATCCCCTCCCTAACTCCGTTGGGCAAGGGGATAATAAACACTTGCAACTACACATTAATTCTAAAATTACTACAAATATTCATGAAATATCCTGGATGTTTGAAAGAATGTGTGCTTACAAAAAAAATATTAACTGACAGATAGACATGCTAAGACAGGCTGGTCAAAAACATCATACACTTTGTAACCATTAGAGTGCTATAAGGCCATACAAAATTAATTAATTGCTTCTCAGGCCATTTTTCATTAAAACTGATGAGGGAGGGAGGTGCTTTTTTTATCTTTTTATTTGCTAAAAAATAGATTAGGCAGCTTTTTACATTGTAAAAATCACCAAAAATGTGGTGAGGGAGGTGATTTTTTATTTTAATTTTATTGAAATGGCAAAAATAGGGTCAATGATGGGCTTTTTTCAAGCCTTCAACTAGATGAGGGAGGGCCTGTGAACCAATAATTTTTTTTCATAGCCTAATTATATTACTTTTACACCAAATTATCTGAAATGCTCTTCAGTAAAGGTGAAACATTGCATGTAAATGAATGAGTGCAGAGAAAACAAAATACAATGTATCCCTGTTTCGATAAATTTAACACAGAATTTTAGACCACATATTTTATTTTGGAGGATCATGAGTTAGAACACCATCAGGAACTGGTCGTACAGCATCAAATAAGCCGACTTCTTCTTTTCTCTGTTTGGCAAATGTTGTAAGGCTCTGGAAAATATGAAAGTCATTACTGTGAGTAAATGTTTGTTATGTGTTTGTATCAAAACAGGAAACATACATCCAAGATGAAAAACAATAAAAGGGTTGTTCCAGTGCTTGGTACATATAGAATAATGGTAGTTTTGAAGGTCGAGACAGAAAATATCACCGTATCGCAGCGAGTCCGATAGGACGAGCTGAGATACTAGTGATATTTTCTGTCAAGACCTTCAAAACTACCATTATTGTTTTTATTGGCAACATCGTAAGAGTCATGATGTCAATTTCATGACGTCATTGCCTGATATTTTCTTGTATCAGGTCAGTACCGAGATAATGACAATATAAGTCAGTAAGATCAAAGAGAAAATGTACATATTGCCGATAATACCATATATTTGTAGAAACTTTGTACTATGTACATTTACTCCATATCCTTTAATTGTTTATGCAATGTCACCAGTATTGTCAATTCATAATCATAAAGAATCACTCAAAAAATAAACAGCATGGTGTATTTTGGTTTTTGAAGCATACAATAAAAGAGTTCCTGCAAGTTTGATTGAAAAGTTCTAGAATGCAAATTTATCGTTGCTTTCATCGCAAAAAATAAAATTCAAGGGTTGCTAGAAATTCCCCAGCCTGGAACACAGGGGCTAGAAGTGGAAAATATTAGAACAATACTTTAAAGTACTATTTTAATAATGTGTCTAGCCCTTATGGACTGAAAGGGAAGGAATACTGTAAACTACCTTTTATTCATGATCAATTAAATTTTTGCTTATAATTGTGATGAAGAAATTATCATGAAATTAAATCATCACTAACATTAGTGTTGGGAATCAGATAAGAAAATCATAATCGATTAATCTGAATAATCAGATGTACCTTCCGATTTGATATCGATTAAAATCGGCAATCTTTATGGTGCTTAAAGAGTTTAGTTTTAACTATGTTCCCTGTGCTTTTGTATTGCATAAATTCAATTATTTAAATCTTCACTGTCTATTTGAAAATGCATTATGTTTTTATGACCTGTTTTATGCCTAATACACAAGACATACACCAGTGATAGATTTTGAGAACAATTTTAAAGCATATTTATTAAGAAAATTCCACTTCTGACAAACAATTTTATTACTATTATTCACTCATTCTAGTATTATCAGACAGAATAATTACTTTTTCTCGAAAAATGCTTAATTTTCTGCAAAATTAAACTGGCATCCAATTATAGATTATTGAAAATAATAATCGATTAATTAATTTCATGTTGAAAATCGATAAATTATCGATTATAATCAATCATCCGAACATCACTGACTAACATGTCTTGGCATATTACTTACTGATATAAAATAAATATATCATCACAAAAATAATAAGAAAAAGAAGGGAAACGGGGAAGTTGGTTTATAGTATTTAGACCTATGATGTATATTTTTTTTCAAAAACTTACATCACAATTATCAAATAAGACTGGCTGCTGGATGAGGGAAGAAAGACATATTTGGATGAAGGAGGTACAACAATTATTGCTATAATCATATTGATTTATTCATTAATGAGTTCACAGAATATGTTCCACTTTATTTAAAATTCTAATACAATCATGTTTAAAATGCTCATTCAAATTGGAAAAATGTTAAAATTCTAAGGAGTTAAAAATCTGCAATTAAGGTAACATCCAAAAGACAGCCCGTACGAATAAATGAGGCGTATTATGCCTGTAAATCTGGCGTAAAACAGGCGTAATTCAAGTTTTGAACTGAAAACCAGGCGTAAAGGAGCAGGACACGTAAATTTATATAGTTACGGGCGTAAGATTTACTACAAACCAGGCATAAACTCATGGGTTCCAGGCATAAATTATATTGGGAGGCGTAAATATTAACCAGGCGTACTAGTTTAAATATTACACCTGGTTTTTTACCCAGCATGCTATGGTAAATCAAAGGATCATGGGAAATTTAAAAAATTGGCTCTCAGTTTACATTCATGGAGGAAGTGAACATGTTCTAGACTGGATCTTTGTTCAGATGAAATGTGTGTCTCATACCTAAGAATATAAAGTTTTATTAAATCAAAAGGTACAATATAACTCTTAAATTATCATAGTAAGTCTTATATTAGTTAATATTTTAAAAGATCTTCAAATTAATGTGTTTAAAGGTGATCAACAATGAAACAAATTATGAAGTTTAAATTTACTATCTGTGAACATTTAAAAAGGATTGGGTACTACGACTTTTATAAGTTCATGTTGAAATCCCAAGAATATATAAGTTAATTCATATCTATGTCATGACTAAAGTGACATAATTTGGTGTAAATGAGCTCCAATATTTGTTGAAGAAGATAAATGAATGCATCTTAATAATTAACAATTATTAACACAAAAAGATATTAACTGCATATAATTATTTACTTTATACCTTTAATTTTCTTTATCATATTTATAGAAAAATATATACTAAATTGCACACTGAGTACTCATATACACATGAATTTGTGTTAACTAAACACACACAAAGCACACAAGTATAAGTGTGTAATAAAATTACGCCTGGATTTATCTACTGACCAGGCATATCTTATATGCATATGACGCCTGGTTTTCGCAAACCAGGCGGACTCATTTACATATTACGTCTAATTTTACGCCAGATTTATGCCTGCTTGACGCCAGGTTAATGCCTGGTTGACGTCAGGTTGCTGCCAGGTTTACGCCAGTGATAGTTGTTTAAGTCTTATTTTGGTGTCACGCCAGAAAATTTAAGATTGACGCCTGGTTTACGTGACTTTTACTGGCGTCACATTTCGTACGGGATTGAGTACAGTAACTGGTTATCTGGTAATTTTTTTAAGTGTTGAAAATGTTCTTTTAAAAGATGGAATTAGAATGTGCCAAATTTCATATTTAACATGAACTTAAAGGGATATGGAGTAAATGTATATGGGACAAGACACCATATAAATACTTGGTAAGATTAAGCAAATGGAACAATGTTGTTCTTCATCTTCATGTTTAATTTATCACAGACTGAACCAACACCTACTAATGTCTCTTCTCGGTAGAGCTTACTGAAGTGGATACCGATGGTATGCAGGGTTGTCATTTAATTAAAACATAATTAAATACCATAATGACAACAACACTTTAGTAAACATCAGGAACTTTATTCCTCGACATGTTTCACCCTAAACGTGCGTCATCAGGACAAGGTACAATGTGAAAATGCTTGCCTGAAGTACAGCTTGATGGTATCAAAATTTAAACGTCATAATACAAGAAAATAATGTTCTGTTGCCAGACTGAGTGTACAAAAATAGTGTTTCATCTAACGTCACAGTTCAACGATGGCAACGTTCTAAAATACATACGTGATCAAAATACATTTAACAAGGTGTAAAATACGTTTCAGAAACAGTGAACAAATTACAAAAAAATGTTTTAGCAGTACTTTAAATTTGTAGTTTTTTCTCAAGTCTATCCAAGGTGGAACGAGGAAGGATGTCCACCTTGGATAGACTTGAGAAAAAACTACAAATTTAAAGTACTGCTAAAACATTTTTTTGTAATTTGTTCACTGTTTCTGAAACGTATTTTACACCTTGTTAAATGTATTTTGATCACAGGTAATTTCTATAAATAGAACGTTGCCATCGTTGAACTGTGAAGTTAGATGAAACACTATTTTTGTACACTCAGTCTGGCAACAGAACATTATTTTCTTGTATTATGACGTTTAAATTTTGATACCATCAAGCTGTACTTCAGGCAAGCATTTTCACATTGTACCTTGTCCTGATGACGCCCATTTAGGGCGAAACATGTCGACGAATAAAGTTCCTGATGTTTACTAAAGTGTTGTTGTCATTATGGTATTTAATCATGTTTTATTTGTAGAAAATTTCCTCCAATGAAAGAGTGAGTTCATTTACAAAACATTAGTTTTGGAATTTAACAAGACTTTTCTCACGCTCGAGACAAGAATTAGAGTTTTTCACAATGATCTAATAGAAAGAAATGTGAAAAGTTGATAGAACGAAGGGAAAAATCTAAATTTTCATATTTCTGGTCTAAATTGATTAACATCTCACCTGAAATGTTCTTGGTTCATAAATACTTAAATCTGTTAAAACTTTTCTGTTTAACTCTATATCTGCCTGTAATAATGATAAGATTTGTCAGTCAAATACATGCATTATTAAGGTTATCCAAGATATATTTAATAAATGAAAATGTGTCCATGGGACATGGATGCCCCGCCATACAGATATATCAGCAAACGGGAAGTAGATGTGCAAGAGTCTTAAAAAGGGGAGACATGGTACAACTCATCATACCAAAGCTTCAGACCAAATATCAAATCATTCCTGCATACACAAGCTGAGAAATCTTTGACAAAAATTTCAGACGTACATACAGACGGACAAGGGTAAAACTTATGCCCACGTCGCCTAACGGTGGGGGCTTTAAAATCAATGACATAATCTCTCACATGTAAGTTACATGTACCTTATTATTGGTGATGGAAAAATTTAAGAAACCTGAAAAAAATTAATAAAGAATGCAGGGTTATGGCATTTCTCCTTTACACTCGGGTAAATTTAAGATTTTTAAATGTGCAAGTATCAGCAGGTATGTTCAATCAAAATATTTTAACTATCAAGAATAGAGATATATGGTAACTCAAGATCACATGGAAGGAGAATTTTTACAAATTTTCATACATAAAGTATAGGACACACAAGTGATGACCCTAAAAGATGTCTCGCCCGTCCCTGCTGGCCTCTAAATTGATGTGAAATCTAAGTGAACTAATCAGAAAAGTGAACATGCTCACTAGACCATGAAATTGAGGTCAAGGACAAAAGTCACCTGCCAGACTGACATGTACTACCCAAGACCAACCTATATACCAAATATTATCAACCTACCACTTCTAGGTATTGAGATATGGACTTAAGCAGAAAAACT
>MJUU01004982.1:147710-162883 GCA_002080025.1 Modiolus philippinarum | reverse complement strand
GACTTAAGCAGAAAAACTTAACGTGGCCACTAGACCGTGAAATTGAGGTCAAGGTCACATAACGTTATGTCCGTCAGGTAGCATTTGATTAGTACTACCACTGGACCAAATATGATGTTCCTACATCAAAGGGTTTTCAAAATATCCTGCATTTAGTAAAAGTTAACGCCGTCGCTGTCGCCGTCGCCATACTTTGCACGCATATGTCTCGCTTTCGCGACTTTCGTCGCGGGCGAGACAATTACAGCTGTCAAAAGTGCAGGCAAAAGGATCTGAAATCCTTAAAAGAATCTTGGATGTCAACACAACATCAAACCGGGTTTTCTTCTTTCTTAGAGAGAGAAGAATAATTAAATATTGATAGCACTTCTCACTCATGAAAAGTATTTGCCACATCTTCTCCTGAGAAACCACAAGCATAAGGCCAAAACACCTATCAATTTCAAAGTTCAAAGAGGCATAATTCCTGGCAAATATTGCATGATGAAAAATCCCTGACAATATGCACAACTACATATTTTGTCCTTGCTGAATAAAAAAACTCATGAAATTCCATTGAAAGGTTACAGATAAATTGGTCTCACTTTTGAGACAGAACAGTTCCTATTTTTAGCGGATTGAGATTTCGTAGTCTAGTACCCAGTAGCAGAAATTACCAAGCAACATATTGTGATGTCACTGACGTCGCTTAGGAATGTCGGATGCCAAGTACAACTTGGTGGTGAATAAATCTTAGTTTGTGATTACAAAAGTGAAAAAATAAATCAAACACCGTTGAAAATGCAAGATTTAGAATTCTCAGACACCCTTGGGTAAGATTTCAATGGTTCTCTGACTCGGCAAGCCTCGTCAGAGAAATATTGATATTTTACCCTTTGGTGTACGAGATTTCTTGATCTTGCCTTTTCATCTGTGTTAGATACATATACACTTACAAGCAAATGGTGATAACACCTATTATTTCCAAGTTCAAAGGGGCATAACTCCTGTAAAAATTATACTTTGAAAATCCCTGACAATATACACATCTCCATAATATGTCCTTGCTACACACAAGGTTTCATTCAATTATGTTGTACAGTTACAGAGGTTGCGCTTACAGGCATATGCAAGTTCAAAGTGACATAACTCCTTGAAAAATTGCACAATGAAAATCCCCAAGAATATGCACATCTACATATGATGTCCTTTCTAGATACAAAGTTTCAAGAAATTTTGTTGAACAGTGAAAGAGGAATTGCGCTTACAAGCATATGGTCAAAACACCTATAGATTTAGTTACAGAGGAGAGGCGCTTACAAGCATATGGTCAAAACACCTATTAGTATAAATTTCTAAGCTCAAAGGGGCATAACTCCTGGAAAAATTGCACAATGAAAAATTCCCAACAATATGCATATTTACATATGATGTCCTTGCTACATACAAAGTTTTATGAAATTCTGTTGAACAGTTAAAGAGGAGTTGCACTTACAAGCATATGGTCAAAACACCTAAAAATTTCTAAGTGCAAAGGGACATAACCCCTGGAAAAATTGCACAATGAAAAATCCTCGACAATATGCACATCTACATATGATGTCCTTGCTACATACTAAGTTTCATGAAATTCTGCTGAACAGTTATAGAGGAGTTGCGCTTACAAGCATATGGTCCAAACACCTACAAAGTTCTTAGTTCAAAGGGGCATAACTCCTGGAATAAAGGGCTACGCCGAGTGCAGCATGATACGACCGTAGCATGCGACCACTGAAATTTGAACAAGTGTAATTGAAAGTGAGTGTGGACATACTAAAGAGCTTGACACAATAATTGCATGGACACAATAAGGGCATTGACTCAGTAACCTAGGGAAAATGAAAATTAGCCCTTATGACTCCATATGGTTCCTCTTTGACCCCTGATAGCTTGAAAATGGTAAGAGCTACACCAAATCCATTGACATACTTCTGAAAGCTTATATCAAGTGGAATCCTAAGAAAAACATCCCATCGAATTCAGATGAAAAAAATAAATTTCACGTAATCTGCAAGTTTGTAGTTTTGGCCCCTTTGACCCCATATAGCTCAAAAAATGTAAGAGCTACGACAAATTCGTTGACAGCTTATATCAAGAGGAATCTAAAGAAAAAAATCCCTCAAAATCCGATGATAATAAAAATTTTAGGTAATCTGCAAATTAGCAATTTGTCCCCGTTCAGCCCCTCATAGCTAGGTTAACAAACAAGTTACCAAAAATCTAAAAGCAGAATGCTGTGTTAATTTTTCATAAGCAATCCATTGAAAAAAAACTGCATCAAAATCGGACCAAAATTAAAAATAATATTTTTTGGGGGATTTGCCCCTTTTTATCTTGGGAACGGTACATGCTACGTGAAATCCGTTGGCTTACTGCTGATTTGAAATTTCCTCAGGAGCACAATGAAAGAAACCCCATCAAAATCCGATTAATAATAAAGATTCTACAGACAAATATGTGAAAACACCCAATTTAACCCTTTTTGGACCCCTTTTTAAAAATGGGTGGGGTCAGAATGACCAAAACATCTGCAAGCCCTCCTTTTGTACCAAAGAACATTATATTAAAATTTCATAAGGATTGATGTACTGGAACAAAAGTTATTGACGAAAAACAAAAGTGTCTACAGACAACGACGACAACAACGACAACAACGACGACAGCACCATACCAATATACGACCACAAAAATTTTTGCAGTCGTATAAAAACTGCATGATGAAAAATCCCAAATAAGATGTATGTAAGTCTACCTTAATGAGTTACAGATCAACTTTAAGTTTGGTTCCGGTTCATTGACTTATGACAGATTTATGGGCCTTGGACCTAGAAAATTTTAGTAAAATGTCAGTTTTCTGCACTTTTTTTCTAAATTATTGCAGGTATTGATCTGATATTTGGTATGTGAGTCTTCCTTAATAAGTTACAGATCAAATTTAAGTTTAGTTCCAATCCACTGATTTTTGACAGAGTTATGGGCCATGGACTTTTTTGTAAAATGTAAGTTTTTCACACTTTTTTTCTTAACTGTTGCAATGCAGGTCTACCTTAATGAGTTAATGAGTTAAAGTTTGATTCTGGTCCACTGATTTTTGATAGAGTTATGGGCCTTGGACTTAGAAAAACACATTTTACCATTTTTGCTTGTGTAATAAGAGCCTTGTTCTACCGGTAGGGTACTTGTTATTGCCTTGCAATACAATCCACACTTGTCACTTTTATTTAACTGTGAATTTTCATTCTTTCATCACAATCTCTGAAATAATTATGTATACTTTGTCCAATTTTGAATCAAAACAGTTGTGGAGGCGAGAATTAGATCTGATATTTGCAAGATGCACAGGGAAGAAATATTTAGATCAAATTTACATACCTCCCGTAACAATGATAAAAACTCATTGTGACAAATTCCGTGTTCATTACAAGCTGCCGCTAATCTCATATCAAATAACTGAAATAGAATGTTAAGAAACAGTTAAAATTCATTATATAATATCCAATAACTAAAACATAAACTAGAAAAATAAGAGCAAAGCTCACCAATACCATTTCCCCCACTCCCCCTAAAAAAGATCAAATGAAATTTTTAAATAGATGATGAATAAAGGCAATATATACTTAACATTCTGTGAAAGTTTCAATGAATTCCATCAAGTGGTCTAGGAGGAGTTTTCACCACAATGTAAGTACCCTATGGAGGACAAATGGACGGAAGAACAGCATGATCACTAAATACCGCCTGCTAAAGCAGGGATATAAAAATAGGTTCTGACATGAGATCCTAACACAGATCTTGATATCTGAAATGAATGTAAACAAATTTTGTCTTTTTGAATAGAGCAGTCTCAAAAGTAGCCAGTAAACTTCAATTTTTTAGCTCACTTGGCCTAAAAGGCCATGTGAGCTTTTGCCATCACTATGCATCCGTCGTCTGTCTGTCAACAATTTCAAAAATCTTCTCCTCTGAAACCACTGGGCCAAATGTAACCAAACTTGGCCTGAATCATCACCAGAGTATGGCTTCTCAAAATTGTGTTCGATTAGGCGGTAGGTCAAACAACATGGCCGCCGTTGCTAAAAATAGAACATGGGGGTAAATTGCAGTATTTGGCCAATAACTCGAAAACCGTTACAGATATCAAAAATCTGACTGGGATAAAAATGATCAGCATGGCAAGATCTACCTGCCCTGCAATTTTGAAGAAAATCTGAAAACCCATCTCGGAGTTATAGCCCATTTTCCGTTAAATTTTCGAAATTTTTGCATTTTTTATTTTTTATTTCAAAAAGTGTAACAGATAGAGGTCAAGTGTAAATTGCAAAAATGTTCAGCATATCAAGGTCTACCCACCTCGAAATTTTGAAGAAAATCCATAAACCCTTGTAGGAGTTATTGCCCTTTTTTCACCGATTTCTTTAAATTTTCGTATTTTTCATCTTTTATTTCCAAAGATGAAGGTGAAGTGTAAATTGATGAAATGTTTGCCATGCTGTGGCGACTTCAAAACTGGTGTTGAAAATTGTTCCTTGACTGCCATTTTCAAAAATGGCTGCCCCAAAAAAGGCGGGAAAATTCAACATTGTCCGATTTCAACTTACAATGTTACCTTGATTGTGGCAACTGAAAGCCAGGTGAGCGATACAGGCTCCTGGGAGCCTCTGGTTTACCAAAAGTTTCAGAATATTGTATATCACATTTTACAGTTACATCCAATCAAAATAGGATGTATAATTTTCTTTCTTTTGTGTAAGAATTCTTCATTACAATGCAGTATTTATGCAACAGACGATATGGTCAAGGTCAATGTCAAAACTGACCTTCAAATATACCATTTACCTTCTGTGGACAGATACAAATATCTGCTTTGCTGCTATTTTGTGGCCGTTCAGAAACAACAAAGGTTTGAGTTTTCTGTATCTCATCAATATAACAAAATAAACATGGTATTGATGCTCAAACATATATTAATTATATTTACTTATAATTTGAAGCGTAAAGCATACAGAAAATAAATAAAACATCTACATTGGTGAAAATGCAATTCAAGCATAGCATTGAAATCACTTTGTTAAGACAATTTTGAAGATGTAAGACTGATGTCATTTCACCGAATTTTTTATTTTTTGCAAAATTGCTTGATCCATTCAGAATTGCAACAACAATGCATTAATTCAATACCCGAGGGTGTAAATCCTAGATTTGATGGAAAACAAAACCAGAGGCTCCCAGGAGCCTGTATCGCTCACCTGGCTTTCAGTTGCCTTAATCAAGGAAACATTGTAAGTTATACAGTTGATCTTCAGTTTCTCAAACTTTTGTAGCTCGAACACCTCCAATATCTTGAACTGTTTTTACAGTCTGATCATGTTTTACTATATTTCTTTGTTGGGCTTTTTTTGACAAAAAACTTTCTTGCTAAGGACCACTTTCGACACCAGTTTTGAAGTCGAGACGTCATTTTGTAAATGGCAGTCAACAAACAATTTTCAACACCGGTTTTGAAGTCGCAACATCAATATCTATTTGGAAACCAAATTTCATTGAAATTGGACAATGTTGAATTTTCCCGCCTTTTTATGTGGCCATTTTAAAAATGGCAGTCATCGCAATTTTTAACGTCAGTTTTGAAGTTGCAACATCAATATCTATTTGGAAACCAGATGTCATTGAAATCGGACAATGTTGAATTTTCCCGCCTTTTTTGGNGCACCAAGACCAATATCAAAAATCCGAAAGCTTATTGCGCATCTGCACACTATATGCAACAATTCTACAACAAAATTAAATCCCTAAATCCAAAAATGTAGGAGGAGTTTGAGTCACAAGAAAAGTGTGACGGATGGACGGACGGACGGACGGACAGACGGAGGGTATAACATTATCCCCGAACTTTCTTCGAAAGTGCGGGGATAAAAATTAATTTTTTTGAGATTATCCCCTGTTGGGCCCATTTATCTTGTGAGCGGTACATGCTACGTGAAATCCGTTGGTATACCTCAGATTGGAAATTTCCTCAGGAGCACACTGAAACAAACCCCATCAAAATCCATTAAATAATAAAGATTCTACAGTCAAATATGTGAAAACACCCAATTTAACCCTTTTTTGGCCCCTAATTCTAAAATGGGCGGGGCCAAAAACTAAAGAAAAAAAAGGTTTCTCAAGAATGTTCCAAGAAACATCATACTAAGATTTGAAAACAATTCGTCCACTAGAACCAAAGTTATGCTGTCCACAGACATGAAAATACCTAATTTAACCCCTTTTGGCCCCTTTTTTGCCTCTTTTTCAAAAACGGGTTGGGCAGGGAACGCGAAATTAAAATCCGGGCTTAAGCTTGTGCCAACAAACATCATGCTAAAATTTGGTAACAATCCGTTCACTAGAACCAAAGTTATGCTGTCCACAGACGCCGACGCCATACCATAACACGACCGCAAAATTTTTGCGGTCGTATAAAAATTCCGTGAAAGGACATCAGTCTTACATCTTCAAAATTGTCTTAACAAAGTGATTTCAATGCTATGCTTGAATTGTATTTTCACCAATGTAGATGTTTTATTTATTTTCTGTATGCTTTACGCTTCAAATTATAAGTAAATATAATTAATATATGTTTGAGCATCAATACCATGTTTATTTTGTTATACAATGTATTGATGAGATACAGAAAACTCAAACCTTTGTTGTTTCTGAATGGCCACAAAATAGCAGCAAAGCAGATATTTGTATCTGTCCACAGCAGGTAGATGGTATATTTGAAGGTCAGTTTTGACATTGACCTTGACCATATTGTCTGTTGCATAAATACAACAAAAATGTACTGCATTGGAATGAAGAATATCTTACACAAAAGAAAGAAATATATACATCCTATTTTGAATGGATGTAACTGTAAAATGTGATATTCAATATTCTGAAACTTTTGATAAATAAACAAAGCACCCCTTATTTAAGCATCTAGCAGAACTTAGATGGCAAACAAAGCACCACTCATTTCAACATTCAATAGATCTTAGAATGGCAGACAAAGCACCACTCATTTTAATATAACTCAGTATATGATATTGTGCCAAAGTTACTAGACATTTTTATTTATTGTTTTTCTAACAAAATAGAGTATATTTGCCAAAACTGTTGTTGTTTTTGAAATGAGCAAGTTAAGAAGAAATAACTACAATAAAATCAGCACCTAAAACAAAGTGTGAATATTTCAACAGGACCAATTTCAATCCCAAGACCATGTTTTAGTGGGTGACAAAATGTGACATTTTTTATGTTAGTTTTTTAAACTGTTATTTTTGTGTCTACATGTAATTTCTAATTAACAAAATTGGGAATTATTTACTGATGGAAAGACGATAACTGATAATTTTTATTTGTAACTCTGATGGAAACAATGTATTGTCACGAAATTTGAAGATCTTGGTCACCTTTATGTTCATAACATGTGGTGTTCTATGATTATCTTTATTTACTATTGCTGTGGAGATTTTATTTATAGATTTGGTTACCACATTTTATCCCTTTCTTTCATTTGCAGACAAGCATGTTCATGCAGATCAATTGTGTATTCATATATTATGACTCGGAAGTTGTAAGGCTAATTTCGGGATCATATCGTTACAAAAATAAAATGTTTCTGCACTCATGTTAAATATGTACTCTGTGAAAGAGTTTATAGTTCTGGAAAACCCTATTAACCCTTATACTTTAAATATAGAATTCACATTATAGTAATACATAATGGTAAACAAACAAGCTGATGTAAGACGTAGTGTCCCAATAGACCACACTGCGTTATGAACATAATCAAAATGTAAGTCCCCTATTAATTAAGTTTTGTTGTTGTCATAATAACTTATTTATTGCAGGTTAACATTTTAAGTGTTTATAATCATTTGATCACACTTTTATGTTGAAATCCATGTAGGAACTTGATGCTTTGTGGGGTAAAAATCATTTTCTTTGACTGAACTTTAAAATGTGATGACATTGGGTTTCGTGTCCATCAATGAACATAATTAAAAATTAATTTTGCAACTATGATACCAACACTTGATAGTTGGAAAGTGTTCTGATAATATGTTCAAGCTTAACCAAGTCATCCCAAATGTTTGAAATGACATCGTTATGTTTTTAGGTATTTGAATTATGTTCGTAACACAGATGTAAAAAATATGAAATATTTTTCTAGTCCTATATTATGAACATAACAGAAAATGAGAAAACATAGTGAAATAATAAGCTACATTGTTGCTGATGATTAGACTAATTACTTCACTTAATTCATAGGATTAATTTAAATGTACATGGTTTCTAGCATAAATATAATTTGAAGACAAATTTTCAGTAAAAAATTTATGTTCATAACTAGGATACAAAAAATATGAGGTCAGTTTTGTTGTCCCTTGTTACGAACATAATTAAATATGAACAATGTAAATGAAATTATATTGGAGCTTAAGATTTTTTCTTTCCAACTTCAATATTTTAAATTATTTGCACCTTTTTATGGGGAAGGGTGTATTGTCAAATGAATTTTTAGGATTTTTTTATGTTCACCACATGGAGAACACAATTTGTAGTCATAATGTTACAAACATATAAATCTTGCATAAAAATCTTGTTTTGTGAATAAATATAATAAACTGCCATATTATTTTATTACTTACATATAACTTGGATTTTTAATAGGTTATAAATTTTATAAGATTTAAAATTAATGAAGATGACATACATAATGATGTTCGTAACAAGGACACAAATTTGTTTATCATGAAGTTACGAACATAATTTAAGACAATTCTGTATTCAATGTGATAAAACATATTATCTGTTTTTTTTTTCAAAATTTTGTATCTTTTCTTAAGAAAATATAATAGTCCTCAGATGTTTAGACATAAAAACTCATAAATAATGTGAAACTAGAGGCTCCCAGGAGCCTGTAGCTCACCTGGCTTTTATGTTGCCACAATGAAGCTTACATTTTAAGTTATACAGTTGAACTTAAGTCTCTTAAACTTTTTTAGCCCAAACACCACCAATATCTTGAACTGTATTTAAAGTCTGATCTTGTTTTACTATATTTCTTTGTTGCACTTTTTTGACAAAAATGTACAAGTTTGCTATTGACCACTTTCAACACCAGTTTTGAAGTTGAGACATAATTTTGTAAATGGTGGTCAACAACAATTTTTAGAACCATATTTTTGAAGTTACCACATCAATATTTATTTGGAAACCAAATTTCATTGAAATAGGAAAATGTTGAATTTTCCCGCCTTTTTGGTGGCCATTTTGAAAATGGCAGTCAACAAACAATTTTCAACCAACTTTTGAAGTTCCAACATCAATATCCACTTGGACACCAAATTTCATTGAAATCAGACAATGTTGAATTTTCCCACCTTTTTTGGCAGCCATTTTAAAATGGCGGTCAGGGAACAATTCATAACATCAGTTTTGAATTCACAACATCAATATCCACTTGGAAACCAAATTTCATTGAAATCAGACAATGTCGAATTTTCCCGCCTTTATTGGTGGCCATTTTGAAATGGCGGTGAACGAACAATTTTTAACATTGGTTTGAATTTGCGACATCAATACCTATTTGGAAACCAAATTCCATTGAAATTGGACAATGTTGAATTTTCCCGCCTTTTGTGGAAGCCATTTTGAAAATGGCGGTCAAGGAACAATTTTAACATTGGTTTGAATTTGCGACATCAAAACCTATTTGGAAACCAAATTCCATTGAAATTGGACAATGTTGAATTTTGCGGCCTTTTGTGGAAGCCATTTTGAAAATGGCGGTCAAAGAACAATTTTTAACAATTGTTTTAATTGAATTTGCGACATCAAAGCCTATTTGGAAAACAAATTCCACTGAAATTGGACAATGTTGAATTTTCCTGCCTTTTTTGGCGGCCATTTTGAAAATGG
Source organism: Modiolus philippinarum (assembly GCA_002080025.1). Lineage (NCBI taxonomy): Eukaryota > Metazoa > Mollusca > Bivalvia > Mytilida > Modiolidae > Modiolus > Modiolus philippinarum. Next base: position 152,917 of record MJUU01004982.1, on the reverse strand, counting down.
CTGTCAACGAACAATTTTCAGTATCTGTTTTGAAGTCGCAACATCAATATATACTTGGACACCAAATTTCATTGAAATCGGACAATGTTGAATTTTCCCGCCTTTTTTGGAAGCCATTTTGAAAATGGTGGTCAATGAACAATTTTCAACACCGGTTTTGAAGTGGCAACATCAATATCTATTTGGAAACCAAATTTTATTGAAATCAGACAATGTTGAATCTTCCCGCCTATTTTTGGCGACCATTTTGAAAATGACGGTCAACGAACAATTTTATACACCAGTTTACAAGTTGCCATAGCATGGAAAACATTTAAATAAATTTACACTTAACCTTCATCTTCTCTAGTTATGGATATAAAAGACGACAAAATATGAAAATTTGAAAATTCCATGAAAAAGGGCAACAACTCCTACAAAAAAAATTGCAGGGCAGGTAGATCTTAACATGCTGATTATTTTCACTCCCATCAGATTTTTGATATCTGTAATGGTTTTGGAGTTATTTGCAAAAAAAGCAATTTACCCCTTTGTTCTATTTTTAGTAACAGCAGCCATGATGCTTGGTTTTTGGACTAATCGAACATAATTTTGAAACTGTTTACCCTGGTGATGATTCAGGTCAAGTTTGATTTAAATTGGCCCAGTGGCTTCTGAGGAGAAGATTTTTTAAATTGATGACAAAAAGTATCAAATTTCTTAAATTTGACCAATAAAGGGCAAAAACTCCTATATTGGTAGTCAGATTTTCTTCAAAATTTCAAGGTGGGTAGATCTTGATATGCTGAACATATTTGCACTATAAAGTTGACCTCTATCTGTTATAGTTTCTGCGATAAAAAATAAAGAATATCAAAATTTCAAAATTTTCACGGAAAAAGGGCAATAACTCTAAGACGGGTGTTCGGATTTTCTTCAAAATTGCAGAGCAGGTAGTTCTTGTCATGCTGATCACTTTTACCCATGTCAGATTTTTGATACTTGTAATGGTTTTTGAGTTATTTGCCAAAAACAGCAATTTACCCCTATGTGCTATTTTTAGTAACAGCAGCCATGTTGTTTGGTCCTCGGACTAATCGAACACAATTTTGAATCTAGATACCCTGGTGATGATTCAGGGCCAGGTTTGGTTAAAATTGGCCTAGCGGTTTCAGAGGAGAAGATTTTTGAAAAAGTTTACGACGGACGGACGGACGAACGGACGGACGCTGACGAACGCCAAGTGATGGCAATAGCTCACATGGCCTTATAGGCCAGGTGAGCTAAAAAGGATAATTTTGTCAGTAACAAGGACACAATGTACCAATTGAGCTGCTTTTTGCACACGCTTTGAAAGATGAATGTTTTACTGTAGACCTGTCTAACTTGGTTTTCGCATTCCACTGTAACCTCACAACATTTAAGGCTGTGTACATGTACATGTAGTACTGGGTATCTAATTTGGGAATGTTGAGAAAATACCTTTGAAATCCTTAATTTTGAAGAATATATGAATTTATTAATCCTATTTATAAAATTAAAGTGTAAATTCCAGATCCTGTATAACATGGTATAAAGAGTTAATCCAAAATTGCTGCTGATTAAAAGGGATGATCCTGGTGTTTGAAAAATGTCATTCCAGCTCTCACATTTTAAAACTGTTGTATTCACCAAATGAAGTGGATTCAAGGTTGACCAAATTCTCAAATTCCTGTATGTATCTGATGTTACTTCTTGTCTTTATTATAGGGCCAGGGCTTCCAGACAAGTTTAATACATAGTGAAATTATCAAAAGGGGCTGAAAGACCAATTTGTTCAGTAATGCCTCATAAGCAAGATCAGTTTTCTCAGTGTTCTATTTTTCTCCAAATTATATTCAATTTCTGTGTTTGTTATGAGCTTCTTTCGACTTTACCTGTGAACTTTTGTTGGATTTTCATCTACATGTAATGTGGGAAAGGACAAGCACTTAGTCTAGTACCTTTGGCTTGAAAAGGAGAATTGGGGCTTGGAGCTCTTTCCTTTGTATGACTGTCCTAAACCTTCTTAATAATGCAAAGTCAAACAGAAGGCAGAAGTTACATCAGAATTAATTTTTGAAATAACGATGTATTTATTATCCTCTTGCCCAACAGATTTAGGAAAGGGATGGCATCTCACCTGTCAGTGTGTCTGTTCTTTCCACCTCAGGTTAAAGTTTATGTTCAAGTTCATATTGGAGAGATGACATGTGGCACCTCAGTTATCAGTGGATGTATCTTGGAGAGTGATGCTGTTTCAAATTATAATTAGGTCACTCTGACCTACATTTTATGCATCAATGACTCAGGTTATACTTTGCATTAAGGTTCACATCTGAGATACTACATGTGGCACATTAATTATCTTTGGTCAGTGGATGCATCTTGGAGAGAGATGCTGCTTCAGATGATAATTGGGTCAATCCTACTTACATTTTATTCTTCAATGACTCAGGTTATACTAAATATATGTGGCACATAGGTCATTTTAGGTCAGCTGATGGGTCCTGGGGAGTGATGCTGCTTCAGATGACCTACATTTTATGCTTCAGTGACTCAGATTAAAGTTTGCTTTAAGGTTCATATGTGGCACATCAATAATTGGCCAGTGGATATGCCTTTTGAGTGTTGCTGCTTCAGATGATAATTGGGTCATTCTAACTTACATTTTATGCTTCAATGACTCCAGGAAAAGTTTGCATAAGGGTTCATATTTGAGATACTACATGTGATACATCAGTCATCTTTGGTCAGTGGATATATCTTAGAGAGTTTGTAGGGCCAGTGGATAATTAGGTTATATAAATTGGACAAAATAAGAAAGTTTGTATTGCTGTCGTGCATGGAGAACAACAAAATAAAAATAGCCAATAAAACTAAAATCTAAAAAATATAAATACAAGAAAGAAAAGGCCCAAATTTTCGGAGTTAACTCCTTTAGCGAGGGTGAAAAAAGAAGAACAGGACATCACCGTGGACCAGAGACACGTCTCACTTCTGTCGTCTCCAACTAAAACCCTGTAATAAGAACATCAAAGACATGGCCTAAATAGAAAAAATGTTTAACGTTAGGTGTATACGTGGAAATTACTAAATCAATAAATAAATAGATACCAAAAAGACAAACAACAGATGATTAGCTAAAATTACAAGAAGTTAATTAGGTTACTCTGACATCTTTATGACTGATGTGGTCAGGGTTATGATTTTTAAGCAGAACAACAGAAATAATTCTTGTACTTTGACCTTCTGCTGTGTTAAATAAGTGCCTGCAGATGCCAGCAATGAGAATTGCTACAGACAAGAGGAATAGCTGTTGTTTCCAACTGCTCCCATCTTTTTTTATTTTTTTTTTCCATATTATTAGCTGTTTTGGTTTATCTTTTATGTATTTAGACAACAATGGTGTCTCGTTACTTACATAATAACCATGATAACATATTAAATTGACATGGTAAATGTAATTATCTGCATTTCATTTGAATACTTTAAGTTTAAAACAATAAATGATCTATCTACGTCCTTAAACTTGGCAAATGAATTGAATTTCAAACTAGTTGTTCTTCATATTATGTAAGTAGCCGTGTCCTCCTATTGATTCAGCACTAACATTCATGTGAATATGTATTCTTAAAATAGTACAAGCCTAACCATTTCTCTTGAGTATGCTTTCCATTTCCTCATATTTTGTTTTAATAACATATGAGCATGGTGAGTAAACTTTAAGTTTTTATCTAAAAAGTGGACACTATGTTATATACGTAAAGTTCAGATTCAAAAGCAAATTTTATGAAAATGCAATAACATGTTATCTTGCTAATTATTTTTTTGTGAAACTTATTATGCAGACTTTCCAAAAAACACCTTTTGATTAATATTGAAGGCTTTTTAAAAATCATCTACCTTGTCACACATTTGGTAACAGGATTGGAGAATGAGTTATATCCGATAGAACTTAGACGGCAAACAAAACACCCCTTATTTTAACATCCAGTAAAACTTAGATGGCAAACAAAGCACCCCTTATTTTAACATCCAGTAAAACTTAGATTACAAACAAAGCACCCCTTATTTTAACATCCAGTAAAACTTAGATTACAAACAAAGCACCCCTTATTTTAACATCCAGTAAAACTTAGGTGGCAAACAAAGCACCCCTTATTTTAACATCCAGTAAAACTTAGATTGCAAACAAAGCACCCCTTATTTTATCATCCAGTAAAACTTAGATGGCAAACAAAGCACCCCTTATTTTAACATCCAGTAAAACTTAGATGGCAAACAAAGCACCCCTTATTTTAACATCCAGTAAAACTTAGATGGCAAACAAAGCACCCCTTATTTTAACATCCAGTAAAACTTAGATGGCAAACAAAGCACCCCTTATTTTAACATCCAGTAGAACTGAGATGGCAAACAAAGCACCCCTTATTTTAACATCCAGTAGAACTTAGATGGCAAACAAAGCAGCACTCATTTTAATATCCAATAGAACTTAGATGGCAAACAAAGCACCCCTTATTTCAACATCCAATAGAACTTAGATGGCAAACAAAGCACCCCTTATTTCAACATCCAATAGAACTTAGATGGCAAACAAAGCACCCCTTATTTTAACATCCAGTAAAACTTAGATGGCAAACAAAGCACCACTTATTTTAACATCCAGTAGAACTGAGATGGCAAACAAAGCCAGCCAGTAGAACTTAGATGGCAAACAAAGCACCACTCATTTTAACATCCAATAGAACTTAGATGGCAAACAAAGCACCACTCATTTTAACATCCAGTAAAACTTAGATGGCAAACAAAGCACCACTCATATAAACATCCAGTAGAACTTAGATGGCAAACAAAGCACCCCTAATTTTAACATCCAGTAACAAAGCACCCCTTATTTTAACATCCAGTAAAACTTAGATGGCAAACAAAGCATCCCTTACTGTAACATCCAGTAAATCTTAGATGGCAAATAAAGCACCCCTTACTTTAACATCCAGTAAAACTTAGATGGCAAACAAAGCACCCCTTACTTTAACATCCAGTAAAACTTAGATCGCAAACAATGCACCCCTTATTTTAACATCCAGTAAAACTTAGATGGCAAACAAAGCACCCCTAATTTTAACATCCAGTAAAACTTAGATTGCAAACAAAGCACCCCTTATTTTAACATCCAGTAAAACTTAGATGGCAAACAAAGCACC
>MJUU01004982.1:130128-143671 GCA_002080025.1 Modiolus philippinarum | reverse complement strand
AAAAAAAAACCTGCAAGCCAAATCTGGTATAGGGGCATTTTATTTATCGTATTTTCGTGCACAGTATAAATTACCTTCTATATAACTGTAAAGTTTTAGGGTATCGTTGGTACCCACAGATGTATAAAATCATAGATAGAGTCAATTTCAGTAATAGAACAATCAAAAAGTGCATAAACTCGATCATATTATAAAAGTTAATTTCATCAACTCTGCATGCTCAGGGTCTTGGTATTGTGCTCGAATCACATAAAACTCATGCATATAGCATTGAAATAAGACTATGAAGTACCGAATAAAAAGTGTCTTAAAACTGCATATTAACGTATAAATACTAACTTATGTATACTGAACACAGGCTAATCTCTGTGGTTTACAGTATACCACAACTGTCTGTATACATGATTTCGGCATTATAAGTATATATTTTTTCAGACACTTGAACCCATGACATATAAGCATCACTTGTATCGTAAAATGTTGAAGACATTACGAGAATCAACCTCTTAGCGTAATTTTTTTTTATACAGAAGCTGGGATTAATATATTGATCATATTTGTCCTAGACAGAACTAACCCGAAGTTTTAGCGGACTCAGCTATACTGAAAAGGAGTCCAGAAACAAAAAGGGTCTAGGCTAATTTGTCATATTTTGTCAAACTTCTGTACGAAATAAAAACATTTCTAACACCGGATATAATCTCTTCAGAACCCCAGTTTTGTGCCGGTGAACGACACTTTTTACAGTATGTGGCCCTCGCAGAAACGTATAATACTGAATGAACTGCATCTGTCTTTTAATTTTATCCAGTATCCGTCATTTATTTAATATCAGTGAAGTAATTTAAATTAGATTTTTGTATCGTGTTATAAGCGATTTAAAAAAAAAAGATAGGCGTGTGCCTTTTTTACCTGTAATTAGTGCAGCACACGCCACATTTACCTTTAGGGCATGACACAGGTAAAATTTGACAAGGGACATGATCATGTTTATTTGGTTGTTAATTAACCTCTGATGATTACATCACTACAAAGGTATTAATTTTTCTACACTGGAACACAGGAGCACGCGCGCGTGTGTGTGCACAAATTTATTTCTTCCTAGATTGTTTTGAGGATAATAATAGAAAATGTTTTTTTTTGTTATTTTGATCTACTTTTCTGGAATCTTTTTGCATCATCAACAGCCAATTTTATTTCACAGTAAATTTGGAATTTAGTAATTCTACGAAGAAGTTATGTTTAAAGAAACAATAAGATTTAAACAAAGGGTAACACGCTTGTCCTTGTTTTTCTGCAGTAATTAGTTATTTAATGATCTCACTCGAACGCTTTAAATAACGATAAAAACAGTGGTATGATTGTTTTTTAAAATGACCGAGATCTAGCCAGGTGACGTCACTCAACTAAAATTTCTAGTAGAAATGAATAAAAAATATCGTTTTTCTCCTAAACCCGTGCGAATTTTTACTTAAAACCTGGTCAACATTTTCACAATGATACTTAGAGCAAATTAAGGTCTTATTCAAAATTTAGTGAATTTTCCCTTTAAGCAAAGTCACTGAAGCATAAAATATAGGTCAAAGCCACCTAATTGTCAATGATTTGGGAAGTACTGGTCAAGGCAATTAATTTGATGAAACATCATTGTCTTATAATGTGTAGTTGTTGAGAAATGGACTTACATGTAAAACTGAATTAAGAGTCACTCAACCATGAAATGTAGGTCAAAGAGTCAAACTGCCTAGTGAACTCTGTAGTACTATCAAGGATCTACCTACTGGCCTACTATAATTGTTCTATACCTTACAGTTTCCGAGAAATGTACCTTAACGCAAAACTTAACCGGACGTACAGACGGAAGGACGGACAAGGGTAACACTATATGCCCCTTCCACATTTGTGGGCGCGGCATAAAAACAAGATGTGTTTTGTGAAACACTTATGCCCCCATGTAGTGGTCAAGAAGAAACATCAAGCAGGAACAGAATTTGATGTACCTTTAACAAATTAATACATGTATATATCTATAAATTCTGGCAACAATTGAAAACTTTCTTCATGAAAAGTGATGATTTTGTTTAGATGCAAACACAGAAGTTATCCAAAGGACACCCACTGCAGATTAGGAATTATCAAGAAGTAAAACAATTTTCACACCCCCTTTAATAACAGGGTTGGCAAAAAAGCGGGAAATACTCATATTTCCCAGGACGGCAGGAAATACTGGGAATTCCTGGGAAATACTGGTAATTCCTGGACAATACTGGGAAATAAACTGTCAAATGATATAACTTCAAAACATTGTAGTTAAAAGTGCAACAAATAGATCAGATATGTCTTAATGGATGCATACATAGGGAATTTCATTTTCTCCCACTACCATATGACTATTCCAAATAAGTAAAGCAATGTTTTGTTTTGTTTTGTTTTGTTTTTTGTTTTTTGTTTTTTTTGTTTTTGTTTTTTGTTTTTTTGTTTTTTTTGTACATGTACTCGCTGCTTTTTGTTTTGCATTTGTATGCTTGGCTCTGCTTTAAATTTTGCTTTCATAGATTTGTTTGAGGTTCTTCTGGATCTGTATAAGGCCTAAATGATAAATGATAATATTCAATTTTTTAAATTTTTCCTGAAGTTTTAAATTTTATTTTTTCTTGAAACTTTTTAACTATTCGTTTTTAGCATATCTTATATCTATATTATAGTGCTTTTTATATAGTGCTTCAACTAACAGCTTATTTTTGTGCTTGCTTGCTTTAAGTGTTTGTGATGTCATATAGTTTTTATTGTATAGTAACATTACTGCTTGCATGATGTATGTGTCTTAATATTTGTGTGTTGTGTCTTATGTATGTATATGTTGGTTTTAAAAGCTCATTAGAGCTTATGTTATATGTTATACTTATGTACCGACTTTTAAATAAATTTTACTTGACTTGACTTGACTTGAATAAAAGTCTTCCGATTTTCAGTATTAAACATCACCTCCATTCAATGGTAATCGTTGTAATACCTTGAAATGCATTTGCTTTGTATTAATGTTTTCATAAGCAATAATAAAATTCATGAAGGTACTAGTATTTGTCATAAATATTTCATTTAACAACTAAAATTTGTGTCAAATGTCAGAGTGCTAATTACTAAAAGACATAAATTTCAATGATGGGCTTGGGTATGTTTAATTTTTCAATACATCAAATTGATTCATAAAGGAATGTTTTCAAAACTACCTAGATTTTAAAATAATATGAAAAATACACCTGTTTTTAATTAGAAATTAATTAAATGTATTTCAAACACAATTTTAAAGGATATATAAATTTAAAAAAATAGAATTAAACAAACAGTTAAGAGTTTTAGAGTCAAAAGGACTTGATCTGAGTCATTTTTTTCATATTTTCCAGTATTTCCCACTTTTTGAAAACAAGCAGTATTTCCCAGGAGGGTAATTCCCAGAAATTACCAGTGGGAATTACCGCCACTGGTATTTCCTGGCCAACCCTGTTTAATAAACTCATTGTGTTTCTGTCTATCAGTGCTATCAGTACTTTTATCAATCCATTATTGCATCAGATCAGTTCTATCAGTGCTTAATCATCAGACTGCATATGAGACAATTTTTATCATCTTCATATTGGAAAACAATAAATACTTTAAGTAACATCACCAATCATTTATCTGTCATAAAAAATTGAAAAATAATAAGAAACAGTAGATATCCAGAAACATCTATAAATGAATTTATTGTTTGTAAAAATTAAAAAAAATAATATGTATATAAATTCTGGAATCGACTGAAAAAATCAAATCACCATAAATATGCCTTTGAAATAGAAAACCCTATTACTTACCATTCAAAACATATTCTCATGGTTCTTATATTAAAATTTTAAATGAAGAAACTCGACAAGATCTTTTTTCATTATAAATTGTATAGATATCCAGAAATATTTTCTGATACAAAAGCTTCATTGTTTCTATATATATAAAATAGACTTAATAAATCTGATGAAATGTCATCAGAATATTGTAGACATTGCTTATATCAATTTGACATATACCCCTTTGGCCGATTACCATACAAAAGACTGTCAAATGTTAAAGTTTTCAAATATTGGCAAATACCAAGGTCAAGGTCAAGAGGTCAAATATTCTGTTATCAAATGAAATGTCTTGCCACAAGGAATGCACATGTAAAATATGAAAGAGCCCCATCACTTACAATTCAAAAGATATACTCAATGTTAAAGTTTTTATGCAGTTTTTCACATGCAAAGGTCAAGGTCAAGGTCCCAATTAAAAGGCCTTGCAACAAGGAATGCACATGCAAAATATGAAAGTCCTATCACTTACCTTTCAAAAGATATATTGAATGTTAAAGTTTATCATTTTTTTCAAAAAGTCCATCACATGTCAAGGTCAAGGTCACAAGGTCAAACATTTTGGTATCTTTTGAAAGGTCTTGCCACAAGGAATACATATGCAAAATATGAAAGCCCTAACACTTAATTACCATTCAAAAGCTATACCGGTACCCAATGTTAAAGTTTTTTTGTGGACAAACAGACAAAGAAACAAACAAACAGACAGACAGACAGGCCAAAAACTATACATGCTATATGCCCTCCGAATCTTCGATTCTCAGGGGCATTAAAATACATGTACCGGTACCATCATATTTCTGCGGTTATCTATCTTTAAGAACTAGACTACAAAATTAAGTCCTATAGGCCAAGCACATGAATAATTTTTCTGGGGCTCCGGCTACAGAGCTAAAGTGGATAGGGAAATGGCTTCACTATATGGTGCAGTCAGGTCATAATGCCAAAACCCTGACTGTGAACCATTGCAGCCAAACTGTGTAGAAAAATACCACACTCCATCCAGTATAAAGAACTTTTCTATATTTTTCCAAGGACAACAGACTCACTGGGGGGGGGGGGCTAATTTTACTGCTGCCCCTTCCCATTTCACCCCTTTTTTCAGTGGCAATCAAAACTTTTTGCCATGGTTATCTCTTCCATCTTTATTTCTTTCTTCTTTTACTTATAATTTTTTTTTTATTGAATAACGTTCTCATCATGATACAGCTGCAATATTGCTTACTGGGTGTTAAACTTATCAATAACTCAATAATGCCACAATATACATGTATGATACCTTAATTTTCTCAAATTTGGGGAAGGCAGGTGAATTTAATTTCATATCTTTAATCAAATTTTGTGAAAATGCTGTCATTTGAAAAGAAATTTACCCAAATGGCCAAAGAAATAAAAACAATTTTATTCAGGCAAGTGAAAAAATCGGGTGGGCAGGGATGATAACCTAAAATATTTTTATTATGGCCTAGAGTCCTACAGGAAGGATAATGTTAAAATAATGCACCAACACTCATTACCCCCTCCCCATACATCTTTATTTACAATGTAAGTAATAAGAATTTTAAGCAAAATAGAGTTATGGGTTTGATTTTATTTGTTTTCGGCAATGACAAACCATGGGGTCATGTAGCATTTTCTGTAACTTCCATGAGTTGTTAAAAAATTGTAGTTTTTTTTGCTCTGAATTTTTTACTGTTATCCCATACATGCCATATTCACTTCAAAATGGCTTCTAATTAATTGTGGAATAATGTACAATTACTTCACATATAGCATCAATATACCAGTAAGATGCATTTTTATTTGAGTTATCTCCCATTGTGTATATTTGACACACAAACCAAGTTTCACAACCCTGGGCATTCAAATAATTCAATTTCAATTTATTTTATTAGCAACTTTATGCCCAGTTATGGGCTAATGGCTACAAAACTAATAAAGTACACAAATACATAAACAAACATAATCAACTAACCCCTGTCCTCAGTGCAATTGACTGTTTTAAAAAGGAGCCTTAATAATGTACTGTTGTTGTGATTTTAATGCAATCAAACAATATCATGCCATATTTTTATATAACATTGGTGTAAGTGGACAAGGAACCAGACTTAACACGGAAACTATACTTTGTCTGAGGTACAAAAAATGTACATTGTAACTATGAGTCACTCTTGACCAATAAAGTGATCTGTTACATGTTTCATTAAAATTAAATGTAATGTTGCTGATTTATAGCTCTACATTGTATTTAATTAAGTACTACAATGACCTTACAAACATACCCTGACCTATATATAAAAGCATAGTTTGTGATCATATGATGTTATCAATCATGTGTCAATATGTTTCATAGAAATATTTGTATGACATTGCAAGAAAGTGGAGCTTGAGGCCAAGTTAACCATGTCCACATCACTTTTAATTCACATTTTCCCCACATGTATTTCTCTTGATTTCTAACTAAGAGGACATATTTTCCTTCAAGACTCCATAAAAATATTGAATTGGACTTGCCTGGTATGGACTTTACAGCTCCTTCTCGATTGTCGCTTGGAAATGCTTTCGTTTACACTATAGTGTTTTTCAGAATGTTTGATCATGTGATCAAAAGAACATGCTATAAACTTTTTTCGTGGTAATTTTTTGGCTTTCAATTTGCAGGGAAGATAAAATTTACCATGAAAAAGAATATAGCTCATCTGTCTTAAAATATTAATCAAACCTTCTGAAAGACATGATGGCCTAAACAAAAGCAACTTGAAGCAACAATCAGAAAGAAGAACCTGTAACTTCAATACCTGGCAAGTACAATTCAAGATTTTTAAAGGATGGAAAATATGTCCTGTTTTGATTCCACATTAGTCGATATTGTACATATCGAACTTCAAACATTATTTTACTGGAAATAAGGTGTGGATACCTTAAAATATTTTCCAAAATAGAACTATACATGGCTGATAAGGGTTTAAGAGGAAGTCATTATCAAAAAAATATATCTGGCTTTGAATCCCAAAAGCCTACCCGCACCCGAACCCTCAATTCTTTCTTGGATAAAAATATGCAGGCCACAGGCACTTGTTTCATAGAAAAAATGTCAGTCCCTCCCTCTCTTAGAAGAAGAGAGAGAGTAACAGAATTTTTTAATGAAACAAGTGCCTGTGGGGGTAACCTAGTGTCATCATGCAACACTGACCCACATAAACCTGAAGTACATGCTTCTCTTCCAGTATTTGTCAGGTTTAGGGCATCTCACTGATTGTCTTTTGGCATACATAGTACTAGCAGATCTAAACAATGACAGAAAGACCATTTTGTTACAATAAAAGCCCAAAAGTGCCCTTGCTATTTGTTGGTGTTCTGGTCTCTTATGACAATAATTTTACTATTTCCCTTTGCATCATTCAAACTTTAAAGGTACCAGATTTGAATGATCTGGTTCCTGGTTTTACATTTCCGGTTGGATAATTTTAGAAAGTTCAGGATCAAGGACTTCCCTATCCGGCATCCGTTTATTTCGACATTTTGCCTGTCATCTACTGTCACTAACTGTAATCAGAATTGTAAGAAATGGCAGACAAAAAGTAAGTTTGTGTATTTCACACATCGGTAAACGAGAAAGAGGAAAATTCAAAAACACCATTTATGCTTTTAAACACAAATTAATCTAAGACAACCATTTAAAGGGATCTGACATATGGTAAGCATGATCTGTAAGCTAGATAAGTGCCACCCTTGCTACAAATAAAATGATTCAAATACCTATTTCTGTCAAAATTTTCAAAGATGGAAAGATCATATGATAAAGGTATTGCATATATTAACGGGGGACTTGAGCATTATTGTAGACAAAGAAGTTAGACGAAAATAAACTGGCAAGCTTGTTTCGACATTATTAAAGACTCGGTAACCAACTATTGTATAAAATGGTGCAAACGAGAAAGTGCAGACAAACATGCTCTTAATATGTTTAAAGATAAAATCATTAGTAAAGTCACCAACAAAATTGATTTCTATAAAGAAAATTATTATGAGTCACCACCTAAGCTGTCTGTTAAAAGAATTAAGTCCAAACTGAAAGAACTTGGTGAGAAATATGTGTTTGCACCTGTCGACAAAGCTTCAAACAACGTTGCCATCATCTGAAAAAAATACTATATCGATGTCCAAAAAAACAAATTGGCAAAGTCTAGCACTTTTGAACGTACAAATTATGACGAGAAAACGCCCACCACACAACATTACAAGGATACAGAAACACTCAAAGTTCCACCTAAAGATAACACCCTACCTACTATGTACTGGATTCCTAAACTTCACAAAAATCCCTACAAACATCGTTTCATTTCTGCTTCTAGTAATTGTTCTACCACAAATTTGTCCATCAATTTAACCAGTCCACTCACTTGTATAAAAGAGCTAGTCAAAAACTATTGTGAGAAAACTTTTCAAAACTCTGGTGTAAATTACTTTTGGAGTGTAAAAAATTCTATTGAAGTTTTAGATAAATTACAATCTATACCAGTTTCATCTATTGACAGTTATGATTTTTCTACACTTTATACAACCCTTCTGCATAATTTGATTAAATCTAAATTGGGTGAACTTATTAAACATGTTAAATGGTCTTTTAAATTTTCGGGTCTTCAGTTTATTTGCTGCAACAAAAAGCAAGGATTCTTCTCCAATACCTATTACAACAATTATTGCTCCTGGACATGTGATGATATGATTAAGGCACTGAATCTCTTGCTAGACAACATTTATGTTCGTTTTGGCACCATTGTTTATCATCAGGTCATTGGAATCCCCATGGGTACTAATTGTGCACCTCTCATTGCAGACCTTTTTCTGTTCTGTTACGAACGGAATTCATGAAAAAACTACAAAATGGAACTGTACCAAAAAGTGATAAACTTATTTCTATTTTCAATGATAATAGCAGGTATATTGACGATATCCTTACTATTGACAATCCCCAGTTTTTAGCTTATGTTGACACCATTTACCCACAACAACTGAAACTAAATAAGGCAAACAATGATTCTAAATACTGCCCTTTTCTGGATCTAAGTATCACCATTGACTCTGGTAAAATAAAAACTAAAGTTTATGATAAAAGGGATGATTTTGATTTTACAATTACTAATTTCCCCTTTCTTGACGGCGACGTTCCCCTAGCTCCATTCTACGGGGTGTATATATCCCAACTTGTACGATTCGCTCGCATTTGTTCCACCCTTGATGATTTTAATGAGCGTAACCTTACTCTCACATCCAAACTTTTACAACAAGGTTATAGATTTCATAAATTATTAAATACTTTTAAGAAGTTTTACAGAAGATATGAACATTTGATATCTAGATATGACGTGACTCGCAAACAGCTAATAACAAAGGGCATTTCTCATCCTCGGTTTTATGGAAATGTTGTTAAAAAATGTCAAAAACTGATAAATAATCCAGAAAAACTGGGACGTAACTTACATTCTTTACGTAATAGTGGATATCGACGAGATATTCTGAACAAATCCGTTAAATTGGCTTTGGATTCTAGTGACCTGAAGACTTTACATATATACTGGCCTCTCACTGATACTGCCGATGTCTGCTGAAATACATGAAGACTCTTTACTAAACCCTTCGGGGAGTTTTGAGTTTGATTTTTCTTCCGTAGTGCGACAGTGTTTTACCAGCAGACTAGATTCCTTGAGCTAGCCGGCAGTTTAGCGGCAAGCACTCTTTGACCCTTCTTTCAAAATTACGTCTTGTCTTATGCTTTTTCTGTTCCAAGATAGCGGTCATTGAGTTAGTAGTCTACCTGAATTGGGTTTTATTCGCATATTTATGATACTATAGGGAAACGGGATAGAGAACAGGGTAGGTTTGGGTACCCATAAACCTGTTTAACCCTACCACTGGCTTTTGCTGGTGCCGGTACCAAGTCTGGCTATCCCGAGTTCCTATCGTTATTTATGTTTGTCTCTTGTTTTAATTATTGTTTTTCTGGTGCAGTTTGCTTGTGGATTTTGGCATGTGATTGTAGTTCCTGGCCATTGTAGGTGTTTGCTGTTTTCCTGTTTTTGTAATTTGCATACATGTATGATAAATAATGAACCAGAGACATATAATCAAAGAGATTGGCAACTCTACTATTATCGATATAAATCACAACAAACATGTTACAGCCACACCAGAACTTCTTACACTACTTTTAATTTAGTCGACATATTTCGAAACTGAAAAGTGAACTGTTCTCCTTAATAATTTTATAGTATAGTTTAGAAAATTTGAATGAAAAATATTGATAAACAACAAAGTTATTGGCAAAGAAAGCGGAGACTTCGTGTGGAAATCTTTCGACGATGATCGATTGTGTCCCATGTTGACTTTTGAAACTCCTCTTTTATTTTCGTGATTATAACTTCCTAGTTATGAAAACTGGAAAGTATTTTACCTTGTTGGTAGAGTTTAGATACTTTTATTATGATATTTCCATGTTTTATCGAGATATTAGTGATTTATTGTTGTGAAGTGGAAGTTTTATCGAAGTCTTGATGGCGGCGAGATTTCCCGAGAATTCGTAATGTTGCCAATCTCTATAATTATATGTCTCTGAATGAACTAACTACATCATGTTCTGTATTTCAAAGTTGTTTTACAAAAAGCCTACTTTATATTCACACACTGCATTTTGTTTCCAAATTATGGACGGCTATTTAATTTTTAGGGGAGCCGTTGGCTGATTTTACCTAGAAAAATTATTTTATTTTTATTTTTATATTTTAATTATTTTATGAGTTTATTTTCACTGGAACCAAGATTAAAGTATTGATTTACAAAATCGTCCAAGCCCCCCTTAAAAACCTGTATAAAATGCGGGAACCTGTTTTAGGAATTAAAAGCAATGGCATACTAAAATAGCACAAGTGGCGTGCAATGCTATTTTGATTCGAGTCTGGAGTCCGAAAGTCTGTGTGGACCCATTGTGGCATCCTGTTGTACTCAGAATCATCATGGATCAACATTTAAAAATCAATGACGTGTTGTCTTGAGAAATATAATTTAAAAGGAATGAGTATAATATCATGTATGTCAACAAATGGTCAATTTGTTGCTCTTCGATTTTTTTTTAAACAAAAATGTTGGGCTGGTTGGTTAATAAAATTTTTGCTGCCAACAATGGCATAGAAAACTTCCAATATTTACAAGCTTCAAATTTTTTGTTTGTCACGCTGTGTTCATGTAACATTTTGTCATCTTTTTATAGAGGAACTGATCAGTTATTATCTCCTCGCCCAATGGAGTTGGGGAGGGGGTGTAGCATCTCGCCCGTCCGTCCGTCCGTTCGTCCCACCTCAGGTTGAAGTTTGTGTTAAGGTTCATATCTGAGAAACTACATGTGATGTATCAATCATCTTTGGTCAGTGGATGCGTCTTGGGGAGTGATGCTGCTTCAGATGATAATTGGGTCACTTTGACCTACATTTTACGCTTCAATGACTCAGGTTAAAGTTTGCGTTAAGGTTCATATCTGAGAAACTACATGTGGCAGATCAATCATCTTTGGTCTGTGGATGTGTCTGGGAGATTGATGCTGCTTCATAGATCAGATGAATATTGGGTCACTCTGACCTACATTTTATGCTTCATCCACTGTATCTGTAGAGAGGCTCCACTGTATATGTTAAAGTTTGCATTAAGGTTCATATCTGAGAAACTACATGTCTTTGATCATGCCAAGTCTTGTTTGCCCCCATGGATATTTTGGCTCTTTTTCAATCCACAATGTCCCCTTGTTAGTTTTGAGCCTTTTCTTTTTGCCACTCCTTTGTACATGCATTATTCTTTCACAAATATATTTTTTTATCTAACATAAAGTATATTGAACAAAATATGTGGATTAATTTAGACGACAGTTTTGTCATCAAATTATAATGCAACTGCGCACTTTGTTAAATATATTATTTTTCATGAAGAAACTATGTAAAGTAACAGCATTTTTCACAAAAATTAAATAAAAATATTACATAATTTCACTCACCCACCCAAAATTTTGAGGAAAAATTGCAAAATTGATAAGAATCTAGGAATTATTTTATCATGGCCTTAAACCATGATAATTAACTTAATTAGGTTAAATTTGCTTGTAAATGGATAAAAAATGTGGATTAGTCCCTATTAAGTTAATTTGTAGATTCTCATCCACCTGTAACAAAAAATCTAGGGTGGGTGGGAGGGTTTTATTTTATTTTACTGATTTTCACTAAAATTGATAGGAATTTCTGAAAAATTGAAAATAAAAAAAATTAGCTTAGAAAAAATGGGACTAATGGGAATGAGAATCTACATGTATTAATTTATTTGATGTGGCCTTATCTCCTTGTTCAAACATGTCAAAGTTAGCTATATATTGTCAAAGGGAAGATTATTTTGATTTGTGTATAAAAAAGTGTATGAAAATTAAATTGTCTTCCCTTAAACCACATGAAGCTACTATTAACATGGTTCAGGGGAGATAATTGGCATGTGTCTCTCATACTTTATTGAGCTGTTTCAGCATAATGAGTTCGTTTGTATATTGTAAAAATCCAATGAAGAGACTAAATAAATCTTGTATTGATGACTTTAAGCTATACTTTATAGTATACTGGATATTTAGACAAGTTAATCAATGATTATTGAATTTCTGACAGTAAATTAAAGTGACATACATTTTACATTGTATTTATCACTGCCTGTGTAGAGGAATAATGATACAAGTTGTAGCATGAATCTGTTTTTAGAGGCTATGTCTGTCATCCACAAAATGGGGATAAGGGAGTACCTTGTTGGTGAAGGTTCCTGTAGTCAGGGGGAAAAAAGAAAAGCCTAGTGTCTGTGAACATTGTAGACAAGCTACAGTGGAACTTGTCTAGAATCTGACACCTGACTGAGTATTCCACTATCCTGTAAAATTCTGACTTAATTTTCGATTCTAAGACAGCTTCCACTGTATATGTAGAGAGGCTCCACTGTATATGTTGAAAGGTTCCACTGTATATGTAGAGAGGCTCCACTGTATATGTAGAAAGGTTCCACTGTATATGTAGAAAGGTTCCACTGTATATGTAGAGAGGCTCCGCTGTATATGTAGAGAGGCTCCGCTGTATATGTAGAAAGGCTCCACTGTATATGTAGAGAGGCTCTGCTGTATATGTAGAAAGGCCCCATTGTATATGTAGAAAGGCTCCACTGTATATGTTGAAAGGTTCCACTGTATATGTAGAGAGGCTCCACTGTATATGTAGAAAGGTTCCACTGTATATGTAGAGAGGCTCCGCTGTATATGTAGAGAGGCTCCGCTGTATATGTAGAAAGGCTCCACTGTATATGTAGAGAGGCTCCGCTGTATATGTAGAAAGGCCCCATTGTATATGTAGAAAGGCTCCACTGTATATGTTGAAAGGTTCCACTGTATATGTAGAAAGGCTCCACTGTATATGTAGAGAGGCTTCACTGTATATGTAGAGAGGCTCCACTGTATATGTAGAAAGGCTCCACTGTATATGTAGAGAGGCTCCACTGTATATGTTGAAAGGTTCCACTGTATATGTAGAAAGGCTCCACTGTATATGTAGAGAGGCTCCACTGTATATGTTGAAAGGTTCCACTGTATATGTAGA
>MJUU01004982.1:97973-110391 GCA_002080025.1 Modiolus philippinarum | reverse complement strand
GAGCCAGGAATGAGATAACCATCCTTATAATCATCATCTCTGAAATGTATAGAAGGTCCTTTGCAAAAATTATTCATTTCAATAGGATCAGACAAAAAAGATGGGTGCTAATGAAGAACATAGCTAAATATTGGACCCCATTAGTAAGGAAACATCATTTTTAGTTATGTATGGCGTAGAAGCATTTTGCCAGGTGAGCGATACAGGCTCAGTCTCTGAGCCTCTAGTTGGTTATTTGTTTGCAAAAATTTAATAATTTTGAATGGTTTGACCTCCTGACTTTGAACTTTGCAAGTGACCTACTTTTAAATACTCTATCATTTGGTACTGTTGAATGGGGATGGACTGTTAATATTTCATCTGTGTATTCTCCATAGAAGATCTTTCATTTTGTGCCAGACTTGTATATACATTTTGTAAATACACAGTAACTTCTCTGAGACACAATAATTGCTTGTAATGAATAATTTTAAAAGTTTCTCCAGGGGCATGAGTAATTCACAAACACATCTTGTTGCATCTAATCTTTACAGCCTGCCTCCCTCCCCAAACAAACAAACAAACAAACAAAACAGGGAAATTTTGCTACAAGTGAAATAATATTATATGTAGGTTTTGATAAATTTCAATAATACCTCTTTCTCAAAAAATGATTATGAAATTAAGAAATGATTCTGATTTACCATAGTATACCACAGTATCTTAATTCACCAGTACCAAGCTATAGTTACTACATTCAAATGTTTGGTTTGTACAATTTTTTTTTCTCAAAATGGGATTTCAGATGTTTGTCGTATTATCAAGAATTTTCAAATACAGGTCTCATATTCCTGGAATGTCTTTTATTGCTTGAAAAATATTAGAATTGTAAATTAACAGATAACGCTGCTACTTATGAATTGACAGGTGTTTGATGACTGGAACAAAGGAGAATTGGAATCATTTTTAATCGAGATTTCAAGAGATATACTGAGATTTAAAGATGATGATGGAAAATATCTGTTGGAGAAGATTAGAGATACTGCTGGCCAGGTTTGTGTCATTTCAGTAGAAAACCGGAAAGGTATCAAATGGTTTGAAATTATTATACCCCTACAAACCAAGTTCAGGAGTTATATAGGAATCACCTTGTCCGTCTATCTGTCTGTGACAATTTTACACAACAGTTTTCTCAGTAACTACTCATCACTGTTACTAAAAATTTGTATGCAAGTTTGAAATGATGTCGTATACAGCAAAGAGCAATTTCAGGTTTGCATGACATCTAATTTCTGTTTACTGACTTACTCAATTTTTCAACATCTTTTGCTAATTATAAAACTTTCTGTTGCAGTTTTCTCAGTAACTACTAATCACTGCCACTTGAAACTTTGCAAGTTAAAAATGATGTCCAATATCACAAGTAGCGAATTCACATTAGCCACACATCAACTTCCTGTTTACTGACTACCTAATTTTTGAACATCTTCTGTCAGTTGAAGAAATGTTTTGTAACAATTTTTTTTATTAACTACAAATCACTTATAATTGAATTTTTGTATAGACATTTAGAATGATGGCTCATATGGCAAGAAGCGATTTCATGTTTGTGGGACATCTACTTCCAGTTTATAGACTTACTTAATTTTCAACATCTTTTCGTCAGTTGTAGAAAGTTTTCGTAAAAATTCTCTCAGTAACTGCTTATCATTGCCACTTGATATTTTGTATGTGAGTTTTAAATGCAATCAGCAAATTCAGGTTTACTGGACATCTGCTTCCTGTTTAGTGACTTACTTAAGTTTAGATATTTCCTGTAAAAGTTGATGTATTCCTTATTGGGAGAGATGAACAATCTGGTTTTTCATCATTTTTTTTTAGAGTTTTATCTAGAAAAGTTTTCTTTTGTTAATTTTATCAGCAATTTTGTCACTTACGATTTTTTTTTTTGTCTTGCCTGCAGCGAATGTCTGATGCGAGACATAGTGACCACAGATTATGTCGTCGGTGTCAGCGTCATCGTCATTAACATTTGGTTAACCCTAATGTTAAACTTTTTTTAACTTCAATAACTTTCTAAAATCTTATGCAGTATCAGTGAAATTTTAACAAATTATTGAATCCCAAGTTTATTTTTGAAAAAAAAAAATAAGTCCAATTTTTCTGTATTATGCCATTAGTTGGACTTAATCAATTTTTTTTGTATGCACCATATCTCAGCACCTAAATGCAGTGTTCCAGCTAGGATTTGAAAGGGGCAGGGTGTCAGTCTTGAAAAGGGCACTTTAGCGCGCTGACTGATAATGTGGAAAGGGCATTTTAGCGCGCTGATTGATAATTTAAAAGGCATTCCAAACACTTTCTTTTATCTTATTATCATTACACATACAAATATTGGTAATATGTCCTATTTCATTATTTTAGTCATAAGTACATCTTTCTGACTACTTTTGGATTATGGCTTTCCATAATATTTGATACTAATGCTGCTTATTAGAGGCCTAGGTTACTCCTTGAAACTCCTGCACAGCATACTGGGATAAATTGTTGATTTTTGTGTTTATTATCTAATTAGATAGACATGAGTTTTCTATTTGAAAGTCACTTGATTAATCATTATTGCATTGTTTACTGCCACTTCTTCCACTGAGGAGAGATTTCACAAGGTGTTGATGAGTTTCTGTATAACTGAAAAGAATGAACTTGTAATATCATTAAATGAAGACAATATGATAAAGTTAAGAAAAGGAAAAATAATTTGCAAATAACTAATAATGATTTTTTTTACTATTTAGTTCATGTTTTATATTGATGCAAAATTATTTTTTCTTCTCAATTCAATTTAGAAAGATAGCAGTATGGTTATAAAAGGAATAATAATGAAAATATTTCTGACCAAAAATTAAAGGGAAATAACCAAACATCAACCACGTGTATAAAAAAAAATAAATTTGGACCAAATTATTAGTAATTTTTTGCATTCAAATGGACTTAATTATGAGAGAATTGTGAAAAAAGAAGAGTTTTTATATACAAAACATAACTACTAATTTACTGCATGTGACGGAAAGAGTTACAGGTAACCACAGCTAAATGGGTGACTTGTAAACATAAATTTGCCGATAGGCATGATAATTGTTCATTAAGGGTTCAGATAATTCCTTAATCAACACAAAAGGTGTAATAAAGTTATCATTTGGACAATCACCATTAAGTGACAGGTCAATCAGCTGGTACAATTATGTAAACACCAATTACAGAGGCCATAAAGGGATAATTGCTGTTTTTAAAAATGTCCAAATACGATTGTGTAATAAACCAATGAAAGGGTGATTCAAAATGCAAAGGGCATCAAGGGCACTGCAAAGGGGCATCAAGGGCACTGCAAAGGGCACCAAGGGCACGGCGCCCTTCTAAAATGGGCTAGCGGGAACACTGTACATGCCATAGACTTATAATTATTGGTAAGTGGTTACATCTCTAGTAGTAACAAACATCCATACCAGAATTATGTCATCTTGATCTATATTTTCTACTTCAATGACTTTGGATAAATTTTCTATTTACCGTATTCCTCGTATTAAGCGCCCCTGCCGCTATAGGCGCTCCCACCCTTAATTTTGTTTGAAATCCTAAGCATCCCCTCAAAATTCCCACTAGAAACCATAATTTCCTTATTTATTTCAAACCGTTTCTGTCACTAATTTGTTTTTATCAATTGCACATGCGTAAACAATTGAGTTATCATGTTTTGGTTTTCAAACAACTGATCCGCCTTATTCTTTTCTTCTGTTTGTCAAAGATTTGTATAGATGGAGCATTTTTACATTGATTACATTGTGTACTTATGAAAAATTGAAGAATTTGTTACAAGAGCTTTGTTTTGGAACATGTTTTTTGTCCTTTAATAATAAGAGCCCACCTTTTCAAATTTTCTAAGTGCCCTGGGTGCTTAATACGAGAAATACGGTAGGTCCATATATCAACAATGTTTAAACAAGATTGAGAAAAGGGAATTTAATTTTGATTGTAGAATTGTTGCATATAGTCCGTAAATGCACAATAAGCTTTCAGAATTTTACTCTGGTTCCAACTTTGGTAAATTTCCCAAAAATGTCCAAGACTAACAATTTTTGAAATTTTTGCATACAGTCAAATATTTTAGCCATTTCTTCATACAAGACATAATTCTGAAAGCTAAGAATTAAAAATTATGGTTCCAATTTTGGTTAATTTCCAGAAACTCTCAAAGACAACCAATCTTTGATAATTCTTGTTTGCAACCATATGTTTTGATGAATTTTAGTTTTAAAAAAAAACCAATATTTTCAATGATTAGATTTCATAAATTTTTGTAGTATGGAAAATTTCCTAAGAATGTCAAAGACCAGTTGTTTCTTGAAATTTTACTTAGCAACCACATCCCAATATAGGCCAAATTAAAATCACAGTGGAGTGAGCAGGCGAGACACTAGCTTCCGTGGAACCTTTAAGAATTATTTCAGTTACAAAATTTTGGATTGTGGATTTTAATTTGATTAGACTGGATAGATTGCAGCTTACTGACAAAAGAAGTCATATTCAGAGGGAGAGGTCAGACAGATGACAAATCCAAGAGGCAGGATACCCTAGCATACAATATCACCTTATATCTCATAAATCCTAGACAGTGAATACAGGGGCATATTGTTTTACCCTTGTCTGTCTGTCCGTCCATCTGCCTGAACAAAAGCACAACTCTTGATATTTTTCAAAAACTTTTCTAGCAAATTTCAACAACTTCAAAAGAATCTAATTTTCAATGAGTAGATGTACAAACACACGTCATTTGGAATTTTCAAAATGACTGAACTGAAAAAAGGCAAGAAAATTCAAATCGTCAAATTGGATGAAACTTGACTGTAAGGTTTCTTAGCACCCATAGAAATAATTTTTGGTCTCAGAATTTTCAAAATGACCACAGTTGCCATGGAGACTGAAAAATGCAGGAAAATTAAAAATGCCTCAAATTGGATGAAAATTTATAGAAAGGTTGCTTATTACCAGTGAAAATGATTTAAGTACTCACCATATAGAAATATGGTTGCTGATCGAAATTTTGAAAGGGAGATAATTCAACTGTATTTTTGTCTCGCCCGCAACGAAAGTCACGGAAAGCGAGACATAGGCATGCAAAGTATGACGGCAACGGCAACAGCGTTAACTTTTACTATATACAGGATATTTTGAAAACCCTTTGATGTAGGAACATATTTGGTCCAGTGGTATTACTAATGAAGTGCTACCTGACGGACATAAAATCATATGACCTTGACCTATTGCATGGTCCAGTGACCACATTAAGTTTCTCTGATTAGATCCACATCTCAATAACTATAAGTGGTAGGTCAATGATATTTGGTATAAAGGATGGTCTTGAGTAGTACGTGTCTGACATACGACTTTTTTCCTTGACCTCAATTTCACAGTCTAGTGACCACTTTAAGTTTCTCTGATTAAGTCCATTTCTCACTAACTATACCTGGTAGGTCAATAATATTTGGTATGTAGGTTTGTATTGAGTAGTGCATGTCAGTCTGGCATATGACTTTTGTCCTTGACCTCAATTTCAAGGTCTAGTGACCATGTTAAGTTTCTCTGATTAGATCCATTTCTCAATAACTGTAAAAGGTAGGTCAATGATATTGGGTATATAGGTTGGTCTTGAGTAGTGCATGTCAGTCTGGCATATGACTTTTGTCCTTGACCTCATTTTCATGGTCTAGTGACTACGTTAAGTTTCTCTGTAAGTCAAGTCTTGAGCACTTCCTTTTACTTACATTTTTACCAAATCTGAAAACCTGTATGATGAATGAGTTGAATCGGTTATTTAATAATTTTATTTGGGACGGGAAAACAGAAAAAATCAAGAGAAATACACTGATTGGAAATTTTTGTGATGGAGGATTAAAAATGATACATCTTGAATCTTTTAGTAAATACCTTAAAATTGGTTGGGTTAAGCGACTTTTAACAAATGAACAAGGAGTCTGGCAAGTAATTGCAGAAAACCAATTTACAGAACTTGGGGGTTTGAGGATATTAAATCTTGAGAAAGAAAAACTCGTGGATGTTATTGAAAAAATTAGTAATCCATTCTAGAAAGATGTAATTAAAGGCTTGTGTGATGCTAAACCTGTAGTTAATCTTAATATTCAGGACATCTTAAGCCTTGATATTTTAAATTTTGCACCTTTTGAAGATTTTCAATATTTTTGTAAATGGAAAACAAAAGGTATTGAAAATTTGATTGATTTGATAGATAGTGATACAAAAACATTTTACACATTTGATCATATAAGTGGATTGTGTGATACTAAAAACTTCCTGAAATATTATAGTTTAGTATCCAGCATTCCGACGCATATAAAAAAATCAATTGAAGGAAGGGCTAAAGAATTTGACAAAAGATGATATTGAAAATTTCTGAGTATGTAATAAATTTCTGACAAAGCTACAGTTTAGCAAGAAAATTAAGTATGTGTATCATGATTTAATAAAAGGTATTTTTGTTCTACCACATCTTAAAATTGAAACATGGCACCAAAATGTTAATATGGAAAGTTTTGAATGGAAAAGCTATTTTCTTACTTTACAAAAAAGCTGCAAAAATTTTTATTTGAAGACTTTTCAATACAAATTATTGTATAGAATTTTGCCAACTGTTTTTAGCTCGCCAGGACGAATGTCAGGAGAGCTATTGTCATACCCCCGGCGTCGTCGGCGGCGTCAGCGTCGGCGTCAGCGTCGGCGTCAGCAAAACTTTAACCTGGCTTGTGGAATTGAGACCTGAATAGCTAGGATGTTGATATTTGGTATGTGACTTCCTTGTGATGAGTGCTTTATTGTGGTACCTTATTTGTAGACATTTTGACCTTGACCTTGCCCTTAGGGCAATTTTTAAAAAACTTTAACCTTGCCTCTAGAAGGTAGGCTTTTAGTGGTAGGGTGTTTATATTTGGTATGTAACTTCCTTATGATGAGAGCTTTCTTCTGGTACCATACTTGTAGACATTTTGACCTTGACCTTGCCCTGACGGCAATTTTTAAAAAACTTCAACCTTGCCTATAGAAGGTAGGCTTTTAGCAGTAGGGTGTTTATATTTGGTATGTAACTTCCTTATGATGAGCGCTTTATTGTGGTACCATATTTGTAGACATTTTGACCTTGACCTTGCCCTGAGGGCAATTTTTAAAAAACTTTAACCTAGCCTCTAGAAGGTAGGCTTTTAGTGATAGGGTGTTCATATTTGGTATGTAACTTCCTTAAGATGAGAGCTTTCTTCTGGTACCATACTTGTAGACATTTTGACCTTGACCTTGCCCTGAGGGCAATTTGTAAAAAACTTCAACATTTCCTCTAAAAGGTAGGCCTTTAGTGGTAGGGTGTTTATATTTTGTATGTAAATTTCTTATGGTGAGAGCTTTCTTGTGGTACCATATTTGTTGACATATTCACCTTGACCTTGCCCTGAGGGCAATTTTTTAAAAACTTTATCTTTGCTTCTAGAATTAAGTTGTTTAGTGGTAGGGTGTTCATATTTGGTATGTGATGTTCTTTTGATAAGAGCTTTCTAATGGTACCATATTTGTAGACATTTTGACCTTGACCTTGCCAATTTTTTAAAAACTTTAACTTTGCTTCTAGAATTAAGTTGTTTAGTGATAGAGTGTTTATATTTGATATGTGACTTTCTTGTGAAGAAAGCTTTCTATTACTTTCGAATTTATTGAGCATTGAGGTTACTGGAATCCCTGGCGAGCTATTTTGTCTTCTGACAACTCTTGTTATATAAGATAAAGCTGAAAACTTCAAAACTATGTTCTTTCTGTGAAAGTTTTGACGAGACTATTGAACATGTTTTTTATGAATGTTGCCATACTCAATCATTATTGATAGAATTTTTCTCACGACTTCAAAGAGCATTTCCAGATATAATTATGGAGAAGAAAAAATTTCTTCTTGTTATGTTAAACATTCTTCATTGTTAAATTTGCTTCTTATTATGGCAAAAAATTATTTTACAGAATTTATTCCAAATATAAATGGTTTGAAACAGATCATTTCCTACTATAAAAGCTTAGATATGTATAATGGTGGAAAAATAAATATGTTAGATAAGACTCAAACATTTTGGGCCCCTTGTGACTATATTTTATCTTAAATTAACAACTGATAGTTATAATGTTGTACTTAGATAAACAGGAGCAGAAAATATTTATCTACTAAATGGAGTGTGAAGAAGAGAGTGAGTATGAATGTTCAGTCTAATACTTTATTTGAGAAAGAGTGTAGTTGAGGGAATATTAGTGCTGATTATTTAGTGTGTATGTAGTGAAAGTGTATTTACTCAAATTTTGATAATATAAATTAACGGTGTAATTATTATGCATTACTTTAATAGTCATATTATTTGTATTATTGTAAATATCCCAATACACCCAGGTAAGGTGGTGATTATTGAGTTTGTTGTAACAAAACAAATAAAAAATTTTAAAAAAAAGTTTCTCTGTAAGTCCATTTCTCAATAACTATTAGTGTAAGGTCAATGATATTTAGTATGAAGGTTGATCTTGGGTAGGTACATGTCAGTCTGGCATATGGCTTCGTCTGTGACCTCAATTTCACGGTCCAATGAATATGTTAAGTTTTTGTGCTTAGGTTAGTTTCACAGTAACTACAAGTGGTCGGTCAATGATATATGGTATGTAGGTTGGTCGTAGGTAGTACATGACAGTCTGTCATATGGCTTTTGCCCTTGACCTCAATTTCAAGGTCCAGTGAGCATGTTAAGTTTTTGTGATTAGGCTATTTGCTCAGTAACCAAAAGTGTTAGGTCAATATATTTGGTAAATAGGTTTAGCTTGAGTAGGATATGACAAGCTTGAGTAGTATATGACAGTGTGCTATATGGCTTTCATCTGTGACCACAATTTCACTGTCCAATGAACATGTTAAGTTTTTGTGCTTAGGTTAGTTTCTCAGTAGCTATAAGTGGTTGGTCAATGATATATGGTATGTAGGTGGGTCTTAGGTAGTACATGACAGTCTGTCATATGGCTTTTGTGGTTGACCTCAATTTCACGGTCCAGTTAGAATGATAAGTTTTTGTGATTAGGCCATTTGCTCAGTAACTAAAAGTGTTAGGTCAATATATTTGATATATAGGTTGAGCTTGAGTAGTACATGACAGTCTGCTACATGGCTTTCGTCTGTCATCTCAATTTCACGATCCGATGAACATGTTAATTTTTTGTGCTTAGGTTAGTTTCTCAGTATTTATAAGTGATTGGTCAATGATATATGGTATGTAGATTGGTCTTAGGTAGTACATGCCAGTCTGCTAAATGGCTTTCGTCTGTGACCTCAATTTCACGGTCCAATGAACATGTTAAGTTTTTGTGTATAGTTAAGTTTCTCAGTAACTATAATTGTTAGGTCAATGATATATGGTATTTAGGTTGGTCTTAAGGTAGTGCATGACAATTTGCTATATGGCTTTTGTCTTTGACCTCAATTTCACAGTCTAGTGAGCATGTTAAGATTTTGTGATTAGGTCATTTTCTCAGTAACTATAAGTGGTAGGTCAATGATATTTGGTATACAGGTTGGTCTTGGGTAGTACATGACAGTCTGCTATTGGCATTTGTCTGTGACCTCATTTTCACGGTTCAGTGAGCACGTTGAGTTTTAAAGTATCAATTAATGTATGGTCAATAATGTTTGGTATGTGGGTTTGTCTTAGATGGAACATGACATCTCGCTATTTGGCTTTAGCTCTTGACCTCATTTTCATGGTCTGGTGAACATTTTTGGTTCTCCAGTATCTATATCAGTGGTAGGTCACTGATATTTGGCATTTTGGTTTTTGGTTATATATAACAGTTTGCTATATTGCTTTTGTGAGCCAACATGTTAAGTTTTCTGAATTAGTCAGTTTGAGTTTTCACATCAGTTTTGCGACCAAGTAGGGACGGGCGAGACATCAATTCGGGTCCACACTTGTTTATGGGGTAAAAGGGACAGGTATTTCATCATGTCCATACTTGTACTGTGACCATACTGTATAGGGCTTTATATTCGTGGTACAAAATTTTCTCTGATTTCAGTGGAAGATTTATTCGCTGGGTTTTATATTCATGGATTTTTAGTTAAAGTTATGTTTATTTATATTCAGGATACAGTGAAATATTCAAGGGTAAAAATTTTCGCACTTATTTTTTAAAATGCGAACAGCCCCAAAATAAATATTCTGCAAAATAG
Source organism: Modiolus philippinarum (assembly GCA_002080025.1). Taxonomy (NCBI): domain Eukaryota; kingdom Metazoa; phylum Mollusca; class Bivalvia; order Mytilida; family Modiolidae; genus Modiolus; species Modiolus philippinarum. Next base: position 100,109 of record MJUU01004982.1, on the reverse strand, counting down.
ATCAACCAGTACTTGTACTACCGTATAGCGGGTTATTTTGACGGGTGTAAAATTTGGCGGTTTCAAAGAGAAAATGTAAACGAAAATTCTTGCCGGTTTTTATTTTCGCGATTACGTAAAATACATGAGAAAATATTTCCCCTGTTACTAAAAAGAAGGGAGTTTGGGTTTGTAATAAGTGTTGATCAACATGAAATATTAAAGAAAAGAATGCTAATTATCCTTTGATTTTAAATATTTTTTTATTGCCATTATATAGTAAATTACATGTAATTTATATTAGTACCTTCATTTTCAGTTATTATAAATATTTGTCACCTACACAGCTTGGCCTGAATACATTAACTTTAGACATGCACAATACATGGATATATCCAAACCGTTGTGATAAAATTAATTAATTTCCAAAGGTAAAAATTAAAAAGAATGTTAGAAATTCAATATATACTTGTTTAAATATATAAACTGTAGAATAAAATTTGGCGGAATTTATTTTGGCGATTTGAACTGGACCGCTAAAATACGCCAAAATTAGCACCCCACGAAAATAAACCGCTATACGGTATGTCCACACCTGTATTGTGTCCACACTCACTTAAAGTTGCACTTACCATATTGATTCAGTGTTCAGTAAGTGGGGCATAATTGGTTGCCATTCGGCAACAGCTCTAGTTTTCTTTTAAAAATAATTGAAAAACATACATAATATATATCTTTCTTTTTACAGAAGGGAACTGGTAAATGGACAGCTATTTCTGCATTAGAGTATGGTGTACCTGTTTCTTTAATAGGTTTGTTGAAAGACCTTTTTTTTTGATAAAATTTATTTTATATTGAGAAAGATTAATTTCTAGTTGTATCTCCTTTTTCAGTTTGTCTTTAAACCTTGCCACATTAAGTGGTACTGTATTATATAATAAATTCCTCGGCTGTGTATCTGTTTATCTGTCCAATTGTTCCTCCAAGTTTTTTATCTATAAATTGTGAGTGAATTGAAATAATATACCATCTGTATTGGGTAAATGCAAGTTGTTGACCTCAAAAGGAAGTTGAATTTCGGGCTTAGATGTGAAATTGGTTCTGGAGTTAGGTCATTTGAAACTTGGAAATATTGAAGAAACACGTAGGGGTATCATGAAATGCATAATTACTACTAGTTTTCTGTTCAGGGAATCAATAATATACATTATGTCACTTAGCTTTTGCCATCACTATTCATCAGTCATCCATCCATCAACAAATTCAAATATTCTCTCCTCTAAAACTGCTAGGCCAATTGTAATCAAACTTGGCCTGAATCATAACCAGTGTATGCAGTTTCAAAATTGTGTTTAATTAGTTCATAGACCAAACAACAAGGGCGCTGTTACTAAAAATTTAACATTGCTGTTTTTTTTAAAAATAACTCCAAAAAATTTTCTAAAAAATCACAAAAATTTAAAATGATCAGCATGACAATAGATCTACCTGCCTAGCAATTTTCAAAAAAATCCCAAAACTCGTCTTGGAGTTATTGCCCTTTTTACGTTAAATTAACAAAATTTTGGTAAAATTTGTCTTATGCATTAAAAACAATAGGAGATAAAGGTTATGTTATCAATGCTTTTTGTCTCGCCCGCGACGAAAGTTGCGGAAAGCAAGACATAGGCGTGCAAAGTGCGACGGCGTTAACTTTTACTATAATAAAGTATATTTTGAAAACCCTTTGATGTAGGAACATCATATTTGGTCCAGTGGTAGTATCTCAATAACTTTAAGTGGTAGGTCAATGATATTTGGTATATAGGATGGTCTTGAGTAGTACATGTCAGTCTGGCATATGACTTTTGTCCTTGACCTCAATTTCACGTTCTAGTGACCATGTTAACTTTCTCTGATTAGATCCATATCTCAGTAACTATTGGTGGTAGATCAATGGTATATGGTATGTAGGTTGGTCTTGAGTAGTACTTGTCAGTCTGGCATATGCCTTTTATCCTTGACCTCAATTTTACGGTCTAGTGACCACGTTAAGTTTTTCTGATTTAGTCCATTTTCAATAACTATAGGTGGTAGGTCAATAATATTTATTATGAAGGTTGGTCTTGGGTATTACATGTCAGTCTGGCATATGACTTTTGTCCTTGACCTCAATTT
>MJUU01004982.1:75196-87750 GCA_002080025.1 Modiolus philippinarum | reverse complement strand
TTTTTTTTTTTTTCGTGATTCATGACAGTCTGCTCTATTGCCTTTGTCACTTACCCTAATTTCACAGTCTAGCGAATATGTTTTATTTTCTGATTTAGTCAGTTTGAGAATTCACATCAATTTTGCGACCATGAAGGGAAGGGCGAGACATCAATTTGGGTCCACACTTGTTTTCTAGATTAATTGATTGTTGTTCAACAACAATGGTCTATTAAGGGTGATGGTAACATTAACCCACAGTATACTAAATATGTAAGGTTTGACTTGGTTAAAGAATGTTTGTTCTAATATGTGATATGGTTTAATACTGAGATGGCTTTTATGCTTGTAAGAAATTCTGTTCTTTCTTGAGAGAATTAGACAGAATTTCTTACACAGGTGAATGCATCCCATCTTTGACTTTAATCAAGTTTAAGTACCCATTTCTTCCATAATATCAGTATTTTGATTAGAAGCAAACCTTCATTTAGGCGACATTTCTATTATTTAGTGAACTTTTGATCGTGACATCAAGATGATTTGTGGTATTTGTTCACAGATATGATTGTTGCATTGTAAAAGTCAACCATGAAGAAACAAATGCCTGTAGGCTCAACTTTAGTTAGTAGTATCTAGTTGTAAGGAATCATGTATGGAAAATCATAAAGAGATAGTAATTCACCATGGTGATTGCAGAAAATTCAATGGTTAGGGTTATTTTTCGATGTGGAAGCACACTAATGAAGAAATAAGGGGCAATGTAGTATTTTCATCAGTTGCTGTTGAAAACACATGTGTCCATACTTATACAGTTGCTGTTCCACTGCTTTAAAAGATCAATTTAGAATAATTATTTGTATTTTATTTCTCTTTGTAAAATTTCTAGAGTGAGATACTTCATTTTTGGGGAGTAATTTTCTTAAAAGTGTGCATTACAAAGATAGTGTACTTTATGAAATGTAACATTATCCTTGTCCTCATGTTCTGAGTTTTGCATTGTACTTAGATGTATAATTATGAGATTCACATTTATTTGGCAAGCTATGGTTTCTGTTGACAAGTTAATTTTGATCTTTCAGGCACAGAGAGACTATTTTGGTGCCCATACATATGAGTTACTTAGCAACCCAGGAACATTTGTACACACTAACTGGACTGGTCATGGAGGAAATGTATCGTCTACTACATACCAAGCTTAATTAGAATCATTCCAGCAATAACAACGGTGTTTCTGTTGATCTTCATGTAGAATTGTGATAGTTATAGACCCTTTCATGGTTGACTTCAAAGTTATAGTTATTCTGAAAGGATTTTTTCACAAAGAAACTGTATTTCTCTGTTTATTATTAAAAAGTGCTATTTATTTTAATATTTGACACAATGTAGCATAATATTTTATAAGCACAATTTATTGATATTAGAAATTTGAAAGAACAAATTGCTTAAATTTTAGTGTCTTGTGACAATCTGGAACAAAAGGACTTGTATTTTACTTTAGGGAACCTTGATTGTATTGAAGTTTAGCCTTATTCTGTCACTAACCCTTGATTTAACTTTAATCGACCACCAAAACATGTATTCTGAGGGCTCCCTGAAGTAAAAAAAAGTCCATCACAGAGGTAATTTTTTTTCTATTTGGAAATAGTTTTTTAGAGAGAATAAAATAACTGTAAGAAGAATGCAGATAAGTAAAATTGTTTGTTTTTATTTCTATTTTTTTGTCAAAATATGAAGCATTACAATCACATATCAAATGTTTTACATTTCAATGAAATTGTAGACACAGAACTATTTAGCTTTATTAGCTATAGTATTGTAGGAAGGAGCTTAGTATAAAATTTTTATTTGATTTGACCAATACAATCATATCACTTTTGTTCATTTAACAGCTGTTTAAGTCCAAGTATAATTATAGATATATACCAAATCAATTATGAGAAAACTTTATTTCTTACAATTGTATGTTCTGAATCTCAACCAGAACAATCATCAAAAGATAGAATGAGATGAAGATTTACTGAACATATATTGACACCATACCGGCCAACACTACTGATTTATACAGTGGAATATAGATTTAGGGTATCATATATTGTCATCTGATTTTCAATAATATGCAAATTATTGTAGATTAAAATATCAATGTTAAAAACATGATAAATTTTATAGAAAATACTCTATAGTTCAATCTTTCATTTTGGTAATCAAAAAGTCTTTGTAAATTACTGTTCATTTTGGAAAGGAATGATAAACATAGTTGTCAGTTAAAAAAAAAAGGTGTAAAAATTAAACAAAGTTTTTTAAACTCATACTCAAAGCATTCTCATATATGCTTCAAAAAGTTAACATTATACTAAATAATCTAACAAAACCTGCCATTGAATAAAATTAGTTAACAGCATATGACATGTATAAAATAACTTCACAAAAGTTGACATTGTTTAAAATAATTAAACAGAAATTGCTTTCTTATTTATAAGTAATTTTTTGTTGATTGAGATTGTACAGGAAACCACAACATTGTAGAAAAAATGACCAATTTATTATCATTCATCCTTATTTTAATTCTGATACCAATGACGTGGGACTTTTCCATTCTCGATTAAAGTAATGTTATGAGTTATTTTACTTATATAAGTAAAATTTTTAATTTAGAAAATCTACTGAAATATAGAAATGAATATGAAGGAATTAATTCTATAAGCAAGGGCAGTGTAAAGAGAGACAATTTTAGTTAGAGACACTTTGTTTTTTACATCATACATTGTATTTGTTTTTTTTTTAAAAATGTGTTAATATTTAAGTATTTATGAAAAATATGTATTTTTACACCTAACATTTTTGTTATTATCTTGTTGCATATACACTGATAAATATTTTAATTTCATATTTCTAAGTAATTGAAATAAAAGATGGTGTTTATATAATCATTTTGTTGGCTTGGTTCTACATGGTGCAAATTGGTTACACTACGGTGAATGATGTACAGATTAGAAATTTGGAGTAACTATTTTGCAAACTGACTTGTCCTTCAGTTTTGATCTTATATGTTTCAGGAAATATATTTATATACAATTGAACTCTGATGGCTCAAACTTCACTAATTCAAACACCATGGATGTCTTAAACACTTTGTTTGAATTTAAACACAGCTGGACCCTGATAGCTTGAACACACCTCTATCTCTGTTTTCATCAGTCCTTTGGGTATTCAACTTTAATTTGACTGTGTACTGAATATGTGCATCTGACTTTATTATTCCCTCAGTCAAAGGAGTTTGGGAGGGGATATAGCATCTTGCCTGTCTGTCCATCTGTCCGTCCAAGTGTCCGTCTGTTTGTCCCACTTTGGATTAAAGTTTGTGTTAAGGTTCATGTCAGAAAAGACATGGGGCACATCAATCATCTGTGGTCAGTGGATGTGTTTTGGAGAGTGGTGCTGTTTCAGATGATAATTGGGTCACTCTGACCTACATTTTATTCTTCAATGACTCTAGTCCATCCAAGTGTCCATCTGAGTGTCCGTCCATTTGTCCAACCTTGGGTTAAAGTGTGCATTTAGGTTCATACTTGAGATACTTCATGCGGTACATCAGTAATCTTTGGTCAGTTGGTATATCTTGGAGAGTCTTTGTCCTGCTGATTATTGTGGGTACTGTCAAACATTTAGGTATGTTAACATGAGGAGTCTGTCATAGCTACCAGTGTGTAAAGGACTTATAATCCTGGGTGTATGTAGCAAGGAATACTCTTCACTCTCTTCTTGTTAATTTTTCTGGGAACAAAAAAACCCTCAGTCATTCACATCTATATACAAAATAAAGTGTAAAACAGAATCTCATGCAAAAAGAATCCACAAAGAAATTAACTGTGATTCTAAAAGACAATTATTCAAATTGTTTGCTTTCATTGTACACTTTTGAGGAGGGGACTGGCCAACCTACTGCTTTTTGTTTCGCCAGCAACGAAAGTCACTGAAAGCAAGACATGGGTATTCCTTTCCGGCGGCGGCATTGTAAACCTTTTCTAAAACATAAATAACTTTTTTACTGTAATACATTCACAGATCATCTTTGGTCCACAGATTCCTCATGTTATGAGCTTTCCAGCTTCACATGTTTCAGATGACCTTGACCTCGTCTTCATGGTTCAATGACTCCATTAAAATTGCGACATAATTTCACATTCAAGTCCCTTTCTCTGTATTTATAATGCATAGATCCATTATATTTAGTGTATTGATGCATCTTAGTGGGTACATGCCAGTCTGCCACTTGTCAAGTGACACTGACCTCATTTGCACTGTTCAGTGACTTTGTAAATATTGCGACATAGTTTTACATTCAAGTCAGTTTCTGAGCCACTGTAATGATACCATAATTGGTGTAATGCTTCATCTTAATGAGTACATGCCAGTCTGATACCTGTCATGTTACCTTGACCTTAATTTCATGGTTCAGTGACTTTTTTTATTATTTTTACATTGATGTCCATTTCTCAGCAATTAAAGAACCTAGACTCTCGGTATTAGGTTTATTGTTACATATTAATGGGTACATGCCAGTCTGACACTTGTCAAGTAACTTTGACCTTAATTTCATGCTCCAGTGACTTTGTTAATTTTTTGCATTGATGTCCATTTCTAAGCAATTAAATAACCTAGACTCTCAATATTAGGTTTTTTGTTACATATTAAAGAATAAATGCCAGTCTGACACCTGTCATGTAACCCTGACCTTAATTTCATGCTCCAGTGACTTAGTCAATTTTTTACATTGATGTCCATTCCTCAGCAATTAAAGAACCTAGACTCTCCATATTAGGTTTATTTTAAAGTTGAATCAGGCATTAATTTTCTTGACCTAGAGTATTAGATTCATCATTTGTAGATGATACTATTTATATTCTGGCGAGATGCTTCCTGTGTCTACACTTGTGTTTAAAAAGGCTTGGCAAGTATGCAAAGGATTTATGAAAATAATATCTACATTTTCGTCAATAACCTCAAATAACCTGTCTTTGGACTTCGATTTTTGTGAATATCACCCCTTTGTTCCTTCGGTATTCTACTGCCGTTGTTTTATGTGCTCTAATGACTTCAGTTTTTTTTTTTTGTTTCTTGATAGCTGTTAATGGTAGCTTCAGGATATTTGGTTTCAGTAGATCGTGACTACTGTAAACGTATTAATTTTCATGGTGTACTTATTTTTGCTCTTTTAGCAGTTGGTTCTGGAACGCAAAAAATAGTAACCTTGAAAATAAGTGTCTGTACGTGTAGAAAAAACCCTTTGAACATAAAAAGCCGTGAAAATTGATACATGCAAATATGTCGATCTTTCATAAACCGCAAAAATTAATACGTTTACAGTATCTGTTATATGTCCTCTGGCCTTGACCCTTATTTCATAGTCTATTGATAGTCTTTTAAGTTTTCATGATGTTTTTCTCTTGGATAGTTCATGACTGTCTACCATATGCCTGCTGACTTTGACCTCAATGTTGCAATGCTCATGTCAGTGCCTCGACCCTTAAAAATAGCAGTAGTAGAGTAAGAGAGAACTGAACCGTCAATCCAAAAAGAACAATCCAACAAAAGAAAAATGAAGACACAGACACACACAAAGATGAACAACATGGATCCAACAAAAAACCATAGATGAGATCAGTTGCACCTTTAGAGTAAGCATCTCCTGCTTCTTATAAGACATATGGTAGAGGTCAAATCCGGTAGAGGAAACAACAATTAAAGTTTTTAAGGGAAAGATCTGTGGTCAATTGGGAAACAGATATCCCAAATCGGTCCTCCACTCTAAAACTTCTGAAGGGATGACTTCAAGTTTTGGGTAACATACCCTTGTTTAAGTAGCCTATTTGTGAGCAACCGGCCTTAACAAGGAAGTCACTGAATAGACCACAGGCTCTTTAATAGCAAATGAGCTGGGATATGTAAACTCCGTATGCCGGCGCTGTTAGGATGTTGCAACAAAGAAAAGTTAAGGTGACTTTTCAAAAAGTGAAGTCATCGCGTAAACTTGTCTTAAAGATTAGCTTTAAGTCTAACTCTGTTGTCAATTTCAAGATGAAGGTCAAGGGATGAGGCCGATGTTGAAGTGTCTGTAGTATCCTTAATTTAGAATACTAAAGGAACAAAGCACAAGTACTTTAGAGCAAAGAGGCTTAAAATGAGGACACAACAAGACCAAAGACACTACACACCAACAAAATGCAAAAACATCACAAATATAACACTCAAAACTAAAGCACTCATGCTGTGTGCCCGTACGAATAAATGAGGCGTATTACGATTGGAAATCTGGCGTAAACCAGGCGTAATTCAAGTTTTGAACTGAAAACCAGACGTAAAGGAGCAGGACACGTAAAGTTACTGGCATAAGATTTACAACAAACCAGGCGTAAACTCATGGGTTCTAGGCATAAATTATATTGGGAGGCGTAAATATTTACCAGGCATACTAGTTTAAATATTACGCCTGGCTTTTTACCCAGCATGCTATGGTAAATCAAAGGATCATGTGAAATTTCAAAAAACATTCAATGAGGAAGTGAACATGTACTAGACTGGATCTTTGTTCAGATGAAATGTGTGTCTCATACCTTAGAATATGAAGTTTTATTAAATCAAAAGGTACAATATAACTCTTAAATTTTCATAGTAAGTCTTATATTAGTTATTTTAAAAGATCTTCAAATTAATGTGTTTAAAGATGATCAACAATGAAACAAATTATATGAAGTTCTAATTTATTATCTGTGAACATTCAAAAAGGATTGGGTACTAAGACTTTTATAAGTTCATGTTGAAATCCCAAGAATATATAAGTTAATTCATATCTATGTCATGACTAAAGTGACATAATTTGGTGTAAATGAGCTTCAATATTTGTTGAAGATAAATGATTGCATCTTAATAATTAACAATTATTTACACAAAAGATATTAACTGCATATAATTATTTACTTTATATCTTTTATTTTCTTTATCATATTTAAAGAAAAATATATACTAAATTGCACACTGAGTACTCATATTGTAGTGAAATTACAATGTACATATTATTAAATATTTAAGATACCGGCAAGACATTTAGATAACTGCAGACGCTATTAATTTGATGAATTATATCAGGAAATTAATTATATCTATGTCCGTAAATGATAACACATCAAAGGGAATTTAAATGACATGACACCCCTTTTGGTAATATGAAATCTTAAAGAATAGAATAGTCCAATTATGAATGTTGGACTCGTCCAGTGGTATAAAAGCAAATAGATCTCACTGAAACGTTGTTGTTCAATATAGACAGCCAAAGGTAGAAGACCTAAAGGTAAATACCTGATTAGTTAATAGTATTGACGTGACTGTATAAGTCTTTCCAATATTAACGAAGAACCAGAAGTATTATCTTTATTACGTTGTAAAAGTGATCCAGACGAGCCAAGTGGAAGAGCCAGACGAGCAACTGCTGAAAATATTACATAAGAGCTACAAGAGCCAGGTTATATAGAGCTCAGATCCCGAGAATTAACTCGGGTACGAACCCAAAACGTTACAAAATTTGGTGGCAGCGAGTGGGGTCTGAGATATTGATAGCCTTAGAAAGTAATTAAATATAGATAGTAAAAAAAGTTTACATATAGCTAGATAAGCTCATTTGTTTTAAAATAAAATATTTGTATATAGATTGTTGTTATATTACTATGGCTAGTTTATACGATGAGGAGGAGGACATGGAGAGTCTAATTGATGATCCCGAAGAGACAAATAAGGTTGATTATTTTGCCCATTCAACCCCTAAGTATGAAGTAAATAGACGATCCTCATTAGGTTTTCCACGGGACTCGGGAATTTCAACCACCCGTCCTTCATCTGACAAAGATATAAGGGGAAAATTGATTGATGCTGAAATAAGCAATTTGAAGAAACAACTCGCTGAATTAGAACTAGAGTAAACAAAATTAGAGACACACACAAAACCCGATGATTATTTGTATAATCATGAGCCCACTAGAGTAAGATTTCAAGAATCAAATCCTCAAAATAGACAATCTAATCTTAGAGATAATGATAATGTGCCTTCCGGAGTTACGACTCGGGGAAAAAACGACAATTACCAGAGATAGGGGAAAATGTAAAGAGTACAAATACATCAAATTCTGGTATCCGTGTTAAGGCATCCACATATGATGGTACATCATGCTGGTTAGATTACAAGTCTCACTTTGAGGCATGTGCACGTATAAATAATTGGTCAGATTACGATAAAGGGTTGTATCTTGCCGTAGCATTACGTGGACAAGCGCAAGGTTTATTAGGAGATTTACCGAGCGATAAGCAACAAGACTTTAAAGCTTTAGTAAACGCGTTGGCACAACGATTTGCTCCCCCTTACCAAACAGAGCTTTATCGAGTTCAGCTCACCGAGAGAAGACAAAAAGCTTCCGAAAGTTTATCAGAGCTCGGACAATCAATTCGTAGACTAGTGAATCTAGCATATACAACTGTCTCCGAAGACGTTCGAGATACTCTTGCTAAACAATATTTCATTGAAGCTTTAGCCGATTCGAATTTGCGAATCCGCATTAAACAATCGAGACCACAAACTTTAAATGAGGCAATAAGAGTTGCAGTTGAGCTTGAAACATATAACCGTGCTGAAAGACAGTGGAAAGAGGGTCGCTTATATCTAAGGACTACTGGTAGTAAGGAAAAGAAAGAAGATAAGAACGATTGTAATTTTAGTCAGATAGGATTCACGAAGTTCATGGCAGAGATGAGGCATAAACTCGATAATATTCAGCAGGATGTGTATGACTTGAAACAAGAAAGAAGACGTCAAGGAGGAAACTCCCAAAGTACGGGAAATTATCGACCTTTCCAGATTGTCAAAGACGTTCTTTTGGCAATGGTTCCGAACAACGTAACAGATATACAGGCGGAAATAGTCGCGAATATGCGAGAAATCCAGATAGACGCAAGAGATATGTTTATGGAAAGAAAAATTACTACCGTATCGATAATACAGCGCGAGAACGTCCCCGTGAGACTCAGAGATGGGATAGTCAACAGAAGAGAGTCGACCAAGAGAATACAGCTCATCAAGGAAATATTGGAGTTTCGACAGCGGCACATGAGGCTGGAATGTATGTCAAAGTAGGACTATATAACCAGTCAACTAAGTTTTTATTAGACACTGGGGCCACTGTTACAATTATGTCAGAGAGCGTCTACCAGAAAATTCCTGTAGCAAACCGACCAAAGTTAATAAATACTAACCAGCAAGTATTAACGGCTAGTGGCGAACACATTAGAATAATGGGCAAAGCTCATTTCAGAATTTCGTTTGAAAATGGTGACACAATAGTCGTGGAGGCATAAGTAGCTAGTATCACTGTATCAGGAATCATTGGTCTTGATTTCATGAGAACTTTCAAAGGTAAAATAGATTTAGAGAGAAATAAATTTGAGATTAACGGTACTCAATAAGATCTAATTTATGAAGGTTTCATAGGATGTTCAGCTGTAATAACCAAGCCTGTTGTTTCAGTGCAAGCAAAGTTAAGTGATGACTTAGCAGAGAAACAGAAAGTTGATAGTGATATTTCCATCATTCGGAAATGGGTAGAAATAAACAAGAAACGAGATTTTCAATACATAGTTGCAGAATCAGATGTGGTAAAATCTCTATGGGCACAATTTGAATCATTGAGAATACAAGATGACATACTCTACCGCATCCAAGAATATCGAAAGGGAAATTTTCAAGCGATTCTACCAAGAGAGGAGAGACGAAATGTACTGAGTCATTATCACGACAACCGTACAGCAGCACATCACGGTATAAGGATAACCCTTACAATTATAAGGAATCACTATTATTGGCCTGGATTGCAAAAAGACGTAAAACAGTATATTGCGGGTTGCTCACAATGCTCAAAACGTAAAGATCCAAAGCCGAAGAAACGCGCCTCAATGCAAGTAGTTGAAACAGGTCTTCAAAAACATAATGCAATGCATCAACAAATTTCACATATCATTCCTCAAAATAAATTGGTCTGTATTAATCAGGAAATGATGGAAGAAGTTCATGCTGAAGAAAGAGAGTGTGTGAAAGGTTCGATGCAAAGGGTGAAAGACTATTCATGTACATAAAACATTTTGAAAAAATTATCTGAATGTTATGCATTTACTTGATTAAAAACTAGGAATGTCTTACATTTGTTTTGAACAGTGACCATTTAGGGTATTGATTTTTTGGTTTATAAATAAGTCGTATATAATAATCTAACTGGTCTCATGAATTATAAAACATAAAAAACTTTAAAAAATACATAAAATGATAACACAAAAACAAAAAGCGAGGACGCTTCTTTTTCGGAGGCGTGGGTAAAGGTAGTGAAATTACAATGTACATATTATTAAATATTTAAGATACCGGCAAGACATTTAGATAACTGCAGACGCTTTTAAATTGATGAATTATATCAGGAAATTAATTATATCTATGTCCGTAATGATAACACATCAAAGGGAATTTAAATGACATGACACCCCTTTTGGTAATATGAAATCTTAAAGNAAAGGTAGAAGACCTAAAGGTAAATACCTGATTAGTTAATAGTATTGACGTGACTGTATAAGTCTTTCCAATATTAACGAGCTATCCAGAAGTATTATCTTTATTACGTTGTAAAAATGATCCAGACGAGCCAAGGGGAAGAGCCAGACGAGCAACTGCTGAAAATGTTATTTAAGAGCTAAAAGAGCCAGGTTATATAGAGCTGAGATCCCGAGAATTAACTCGGGTACGAACCCAAAACGTTACAATATACACATGAATTTGTGATAACTAAACACACACAAAGCACACAAGTATAATTGTGTAATAAAATTACGCCTGGATTTATCTACTGACGCCAGGTTAGCGCCTGGTTGACGCCAGGTTTACGCCAGTGATTGTTGTTTAAGTCTTATTTTGGTGTTACGCCAGGAAATTTAAGATTGACGCCTGGTTTACGTGACTTTTACTGGCGTCACAGTTCGTATGGGTAGACAATAGACAATAGACACTATTTATTGCGCAAACACATTTGCAGTAAATGGTTATGGCATGTTGAAAAACAAACAATATCAATAAAAAGAAATCGACTGAACATATTATGTGTAAGCTAATTTCAATGAATGTCATGATGTGACAGTGGTTTTAAATATTTGGAGTTACTGCATTATGAATTTATTCTAAGTTGTCAACATTCTGACATAAATTGTATTGTTAATTTAAGTAAATTATATGAATTGCTATTAAGCAAATATGAGATTTCACTTATAGTTAAATGAGAGTTTTTCTATGAATAACTTTCTTTGTGTTGAATAATGGGTGCATGTTGAGAAAAAAATGGTATTCATCCTCAACACCACTGTTACATGAAATACAAAGACGATTATTCCTTTCAGTATTATTATATCGGCCTTTTTCTATGGCTAGTTTGTGTGCACTTAGGCGAAATTTACTGACGATAGATCTGTCTTGTTTTGATTTACAAATCTCAATATAAGCAGGTCTTTTAAAAGGGGTATGTATGAAACATGGTATGTATTTGTTTAAGAGTAATGTATGAAAGTCTGGGATCTGTTTCTGAATGTTTTTTAATAATAGTTAACAAAATGGTCAAATGCTTACTGATTTCTCAAGACAGAACCCTATTGATTTTTTAGTTGATAATTGAAACCTAAGATCTCATTGTTAGATTTAGGCTTAAACGTCTTGTTTTGATTGATAACTTGAATTTCTACTTTATATCAAATCAAAACCAAACTTGGTCACATGCTTACTTTTAACACTAGATAATGTCACAGTGGCCAAAGTAAGGACAATCCAAAAATGTCCTATGACTCTAAGGGAGTATTATTTTGAATATCCTTCATGGGATCGTAACAAAACTTAGTGACATGCTTGATTATTAGATAAGACAGGAAAATGGACACAGCAAATTAAAGAACCCTGACGAAGCCTTCAACCTTATGTAGATAACTGACAAGTGTCATCAGAAACTGAAGTACCCTGAGGAAACCACCACTCTTGTGTAGATAACTGACAAGTGACATAGGAAACTGCAGTGCCAACAGGAAACCACCAACCATGTGTAGATAACTGACAAGTGACATAGGAAACTGAAGTACCCTGAGGAAACCACCAACCTTGTGTAGATAACTGACAGGTGACATAGGAAACTGAAGTACCCTGAGGAAACCACCAACCTTGTGTAGATAACTGACAAGTGATATAGGAAACTGAAGTATCCCGAGGAAACCACCAACCATGTGTACATAATTGGCAAGTGACAGGAAACTGAAGTTCCCTGAATAAACCACCAACCTTGTGTAGATAACTGACAAGTGACTAAGGAATCTGAAGTACCCTGAGGAAACCACCAACCTTGTGTAGATAACTGACAAGTGACATGGGAAACTGAAGTACCCTGAGGAAACCCCCAACCATGTGTAGATAACTGACAAGTGACATAGGAAACTGAAGTACCCTGAGGAAACCACCA
>MJUU01004982.1:52383-69356 GCA_002080025.1 Modiolus philippinarum | reverse complement strand
AAAGATGACCCTCATACTGTTTTAGTATCAGAATAATACTGTCTTACTTTTTCTTTTTTCTTTGTTTTATTTGTTCATATTTGTTATCATTGTGTTAAATGTATTGTTTAAATGTCTTTGCTATAACCCTAATGGGTTAAATAGTTTTCAATAAAGGTTATTCTTCCGATTAATCTGAATAAAAAAATATTCCGAAAATAAAGGGTGTGTAGCTAAATTGATTTACAATACAGAATTTCCAACTTATCGTTTATTTCATACAAAATATTGAGATTGTTTACCCTGGTTCCGATGAGGTGGTATAGCTTTTGTACCTTTGTCGACAATTCCGTATGTCCGTCGTATTTCTCTGCACCACGTGGTAACGGCCTACGATACAAATCAATCAGAAGCTTTGCATGATTAAATTATAAACCTGTCAAGAAACTTGATGTTGTTACTTAGTTTCTTTAACACTTTAAAGGTATTTTTGACCAACTTTTCTCTGCAATGATAATGATAAAGGCTAATTTTTGTACTTCCCAGTTCACATACTTCGTGAATTTTAATACTCTAACCACGATGAAGCAATTTTGCTTCGTGAGCCCAAATTACTCCAAATAGGAGCTCTTAACGCGTATTCCATGGAGTTTTTTACTTTCTGTGTAAATGTTCAACTTGATCCCCCTTTCAAATGCACACAGAACCATTTCCATGCATGAAATAATTAAAGTAGAAACCAGTTGCATCATTATTATAAATCTAATTATTTTCACATGTAAACACGTACCAAGAGAACTCTTATTCGGAAGTGGTTTGTGCAGAACTGGTCATTTGTCTGACCAGAGTCATGTTAATTAGTACAAAGAAGCCGTCAGAGTGGTGCCGAACTGACAGACGAGTCAAACACGATAATTCCAATATATTTGTAATTGATCGAAGTGTAAACAACGACTGTTTGCATCAAAATAATTCACAGGCACAGATTGGAATGTAATTTACAGAGAAGTATATTTCTTCAGTACGGGAGTTTTGAGTCGTGTTCACTCCGGAAGCAAATCTTTTATTATTCGTAAAAATCAATACATCGGGAATCACTAATTAATGAACACTGTTGAGCTAAGGGTGATTTATATTTAATTTATTTGTAGCGCTTCAGAGTAATTGTTTTTCGTCAATTCAAATTTAGTTAAATAATTGTCATGCAGGACAAATTATAAGAACAATTACAATTCAATAAATGTTTTGTTTTTAGGTGGTATATATTCATAATCAATAGGACTGGATTTCGGTATTGCTTCTCACTGGTATTTGAGGAGATCGTTTCCGCCTCCAATTACACGAGAGTTCCTATCTCGAAAGTTCCGTGTTGTCCACGTTGGATAATTAACGAGTACAATGATTTTTGAGTCAACTTTCCCACTGTCCTGTATTTTTTTTCACGCCTGGCAGGAATTTGGAAAAGGATCACCAACTCCGTAATGGAAAAAAGTTCACACAAATAAGAAGGCAAAAAATTTCTTCAGTTATCACTAAAAGGCTGAATTCACCTCGGAAATGAAGTAATTTATTGAAGTAAATAATTCCCCATTTTTTCATTTACAACTGGTTTGTTGCTGCCAACAAATACTCTTCCGAAATTCTATGCCCTTTCAAGATCTATGCTTTTTTTCACTTTTATTAAAATCAGTCTTTTATTTAAAGGCATCATAAAGGTTTAAGTCTCTTTAAGTTCTGCTGATGACCATTTGGGCAATATGTCGCCGAAGGGTTTCATCCATCGGTAAACAGGAAGTGGATTGCATGCGACATCATCATTAGTAAACATGTTTAAAAAAAACTATCCATCAATGACACTTCTCTCTTCAACAATACGATTTTTGCTCAGTTTTTGTCCTTTGTTTGTTTTATTTTTCGGAAACGCAGAATATGATTCTAAGTCATGATTTCAATCCAGAATCCTCAAGTTTAGTGAAACCCTTAAGTTTAGTGGTAAAATTTTGCTTATAAAAGAATTTTAATGATTTTACACCTCAGGGAATGGAAAATAAATAAATTCGTATCATCAAAATTCTGATAAAGACAGCAGTGTTTTTCTTAAAAACAGCCATTGTGCATTTACTCCATATCCCTTTATTGCTTATATTGGAACTTGAATATAGGCTTTATATAGGTCAACACTCAATATCTTTTAGTAATGTTTATCTTGTTTTTTTTTTAAAATTCTCATAATTTTTATACATGTTAGTGTAACATCTGCCAAAAAAGTTATAAGTACTTGTGAAGAAAAAGCGGGAAAAATGAATTAAAAAAAAAGATTATTATGTCGCAAAACGTCTAAAAATGCAATCAAAAAAGACTAAGATTAATAGCCGCCCTCTCGAAGTTTCCTTGCTATAAATACAATCGGTTTGTGCTTCAATTTTTGAAACAAATACCAAGGTCCTTGCAAATACAAACAATATCAAAAATTGAAAAGTAACAGCATTATTTACACTAAATGTCCGTTTTGCTCAATCATTGCTTTCAGTTTCTTATTACGAAGACTTTTCTTTATTGTACATATAGATCGTCACCGAAGATAAATGTTTGCATATATAAAATTGATAAAATGAATATAGCATTGTTTATGATAAACTGAATTATGCCCCCACTTAGACTCTTTTAATCTTCAAATTCTTGTACAAATACTATGAATTACGATTTCGTTTGAAAATGTTCAATATGGTAGATACTTTCGTGAAGATCAATTGCCACTCTTATTTGGATGTTTGGTAAATAAACACACGCAAAGAATTCGTAGTAAAATATTTTTATAAACAATCTACGTAAATTCTTTTCAAAAGCCGTCTTTTTATATATCTTAGCTTCTCAATGCTTTGCGGAATTTTCTTTTCTTATTTATTGAATGGGCAATACAAATTAAATTATTTTAGATACTGTTAGCATGGTTTAACTTACTTTTGTGTGAAAAAGGCGTAAATGACTTTTTGTTTGTATGTGAAATTGATTCTCATTGTGTTCAATTTTCATCCCGTCGTAAATAAAGTTTTGCATCGTTTGTTAATCTTGTAGGCACACAACAATAGCTCTTAAGTCAACAGTGGAGCAAAATCAAGAGTTGATTTACTAAAGGTCTTTGTAGTAATTGGACAAGGGCAAAGACGGTAGATTTTTTTCTGATTGGCGAATTGACGATTAACGGCGAGAGATGAAATAAACGTTCAGAAGACCACTAGATCATTGTGCATTAAGCGTTTAGTTTAATACAATATAACCATTTACAATTTTTTTTTCTATTCAAATCTTTTAAGACATACAGGTGTGAACTTTAAAGTTACAAAATAGTAGAAAAATGGATACTTATCAATTAACTATTAAAATCATTGATTTTGGATAAATTATAATAAATATATAAACACATCAAAAGGAGAAATTTTACTAATTAATATATTTTCTTCAGACATGAAGTACTGTGATGCAATTGTGATAATGTGTGTTCTTACCGTTTTGACGATGCAGTGTTTTGCAAAAATTAATGATTATTTAGATATGGACGATATGGCTGATAGCTTTCCAAATCTAAGTGGAAACGAAGAGGTAGGTCCAAACTTTAAAATTAGTATTGGATAGGTCATTTTATCAACCTAAAAGTAGTTATGGATAGGGGAACTTGTCAAACTAAAATTAGTATTAGATAACGGAACTTATCAAACTTAAATTAGTATTGGATAGGGGTTCCAACTTGTCAAACTAAGATTAGTTTTGGATGGGGAAACTTGTCAAACTAAGTATTGGACAATGGAACTTGTCAAACTAAAATTAATATTGGATAGCGGAAATATTATCAAATTAAAATAGTACAAATCAAAATAGTATTAGTAATAGTACCTATATTAAACTAAAATTGATATTGGGGAGAGGTACATATCAAACTAAAAGTAGTATTCGATAGTGGAACTTGTCAAACTAAAACTAGTATTGGATCGTGGAACTTGTCAAACTAAAACTAGTATTGGATCGTGGAACTTGTCAAACTAAAACTAGTATTTGATCGTGAAACTTGTCAAACTAAAACTAGTATTAGATAGTAGAACTTGTCATTTAAAAAGTAATATTGGATAGTGGAACTTGTCAAACTAAAATAAGTATTGGATAGGGGAGCTTGTCAAACTAAAATTATAATTAGAGAGTGGACTGACTTGTCAAACTAAAATAAGTATT
Organism: Modiolus philippinarum; assembly: GCA_002080025.1. Classification (NCBI taxonomy): domain Eukaryota; kingdom Metazoa; phylum Mollusca; class Bivalvia; order Mytilida; family Modiolidae; genus Modiolus; species Modiolus philippinarum. The sequence continues at coordinate 65,153 of MJUU01004982.1, read as the reverse complement.
GAATGGGAGAATTTGTCAAACTAAAATTAGTATTGGATAGGGGGAACTTGTAAAACTAAAATAAGTATTGGATAGGGGAACTTATCAAACTAAAATTAGAATAAGATTGGGAAACTTGAACTAACATTAGTATTGGATAAAGTAACTGTAACTTGTCAAATTAAAATTAGTATTAGATAGGCGAACTTGTCAAACAAATATAAGAATTTGGATAGGGGAATTTGTAAAGCTTATATTAGTATTAAATGGGGGAACTTATTAAATTAGTATTGGACAGAGGACGGACTTGTCAAACTAAAATTTGTACCTATCAAACTAAAATTTAGCATTTGATAGGGGACGGACTTGTCAAACTAAAATTTGTACCTTGATTATCAAACTAAAATTATCATTTGATAGGGGACGGACTTAACTAAAATTTGTACCTATCAAACTAAAATTAGTATTGGATAGGGGACGGACTTGTCAAACTAAAATTTGTACCTATCAAACTAAAATTTAGTATTTGATAGGGGACGGACTTGTGGAACTAAATTTTGTACCTATCAAACTAAAATTAGTTTTGGATAGGGGATGGACTTGTAAAACTAAAATTTGTACCTATTAAGCTAAAATTTAGTATTTGATAGGGGATGGACTTGTCAAACTAAAATTTGCACCTATCAAATTAAAATTAAGTATTTGATAGGGGGTGGACTTGTCAAACTAAAATTTGTACCTATCAAACTGAAATAAGCATTGGATAGGGGATGGACTTTTCAAACTAAACTTTGTACCCATTACATGTAAACTAAAATTAGTATTGGATAGGGGACGGACTTGTCAAACCAAAATGTGTACCTGTCAAACTAAAGTTTAGTATTTGATAGGGGGCTGACTTGTCACACTAAAATTTGTACCTGTCAAACTAAAATTTGTACCTGTCAAACTAAAATTAGTATTGGATAGGGGACGGACTTATCAAACTAAAAATCACTTACATTTACTCCATATCTCTTCATAGCTAATTTTAATATGTAACTTGCCATCAACAGTTTCAACTACAAGGGAATACTACATTTACAGCAACATGTCATGACAATTATTACAGAATGTTGCATATGTCATAACATCTGTTGCAATATGTCAAAATATTTATCATGTTATAGCAATACAAGTAAGTCAGCGTGCTAATGGTTTCATGACATCATATTACAATATGTCAGTATGGTGAATATTTCAAGATACTTAAAGCAATACTAGTATGTCATCGTGCTACATTGTGTCATGACATCATACTGCAATACGTCAGTATGTTGGATATGCCAAGACATCTTTTTAAATATGTCCGGAGGCTACATCTATTGCATTATGTCAGAATGCTACATTTATAGCAATATGTGAAGACATATCTACCAACAGGTCAAGACATTTATAGCAATATGTCAGAATGCTGGCAGTGATACGTGATAGGACATTTCAAACAAAATGCCAGGATACTATAGCTATTTTATTCTGAAGTTCATAATGATTTATAAGTTATTCTCTATATTTTAGGGATAAAGATTATTTTCCATTTTTATCCCCTCGCCCTACAAAGTTGGGGAGGGGATATAGCATCTCGCCCGTCCGTCCGTCCAAGTGTCCGTCCGTTCGTCCCACCTCAGGTTAAAGTTTGTGTTAAGGTTCATATCAGAGAAACTACATGTGGGATATCAATCATCTTTGTCAGTGGATGCGTCTTGGAGAGTGATGCTGCTTCAGATGATAATTGGGTCACTCTGACCTACATTTTATGCTACAGTGACTCCGGTTAAAGTTTGTGTTAAGGTTCATGTCTGAGGAACTACATGTGGCACATCAATCATCTTTGGTCAGGGGATGCGTCTTGGAGTGTGATGCTGCTTCAGATGATAATTAGGTCACTCTAACCTACATATTATGCTTCAATGACCTCGGTCAAAGTTTGTGTTAAGGTTCATATCTGAGAAACTACATGTGGAATATCAATCATCTTTGGTCAGTGGATGCGTCTTGGAGAGTGATGCTGCTTCAGATGATAATTGGGTAACTCTGACCTACATTTTATGCTTCAGTGTCTCTGGTTCAAGTTTGCGTTACGGTTCATATCTAAGGAACAACATGTTGCATATTAATCATCTTTGGTCAGTGGAGGCGTCTTGGAGAGTGATGCTGCTTCAGATGATAATTGGATCACTCTGACCTACATTTTATGCTTCAATGACTCCAGTTAAAGTTTGAATTAACTTACGGGTTATGTCTGAGTTACTACATAAGTCACATTAATTATCTTCGGTCAGTGGGTGCATCTTGGAGAGTGAGGCACTTTCAGATGATAATCGGGTCACTTTGACCTACATTTTACACTTGACTGACTTGGATTGAAGTTTCCATTAATATTTATATCTGAGATACTACATGTTACACATCAATGAACTCAGTGTTCAGTGGATGTACCTTAGGCATTCATACATATTTAGATTATATTATTATTTCTTGACAGCGGGCTAGGGGATTAGCTGTCGTTTGCGACTGCTCCCACTTCTAGTTATCTTTTGATAATCATTTACAAATATGGACTAATTTTCTTGAAATACTTTTGAGGTGTCTGTGGATATATTTTAGGGATATAGAATGTTGCATTAAAATTTGAAGAAATGTGGATTATTGATAACTTCCCTAAATATACAAGATTTACAATTGCATTGACGGATTCATTCTCCCTTGATTTTAGACATCTTCACTCTAACTGTATCAGTCTTTTTACACTTATGTTTTCATTGTATATATTTGTTGTATGTAAACTTAAAGGGTTGTATGTAACCTTTTATTCATGAAACGGAAGTTTATCGTTGTCGCCCTTTTTACATTAAATTCTATGTCATTTATTTATTTTTGATCTATAAATAATCAATGAAAGGATATGGAGTAAAATTAAGAAGGCTCTATGCAAATTACAACATGGTCAGAACTATATTTGTCAATATTTTATACCGAGCGATAGCGAGCAAAAGAAGAGCGTCATATTAGAATGTTTAGTAAGTAAGTAAGTAAGTAAGTAATTTTTATTTAACGTCGGATTACAATTAACAATAACAATACAGAGCTAAACATTAGCTCTGTAGAGCTTTTATACCGACTACATACATATACAATACACAAACATAAAACACATACAATCATGCATACAGACATAAAACATGTATGAGTAATCATGCATAAAATAAGCAATAGCACAAAGCATAAAACATATGGATGACAAGCATAAGAAATAGCATAAAGCAATTTTAATTTTAAATAATGATACAATGGCTGGAAATATTTACTNTACGGGTTATGTCTGAGTTACTACATAAGTCACATTAATTATCTTCGGTCAGTGGGTGCATCTTGGAGAGTGAGGCACTTTCAGATGATAATCGGGTCACTTTGACCTACATTTTACACTTGACTGACTTGGATTGAAGTTTCCATTAATATTTATATCTGAGATACTACATGTTACACATCAATGAACTCAGTGTTCAGTGGATGTACCTTAGGCATTCATACATATTTAGATTATATTATTATTTCTTGACAGCTTTTATACCGACTACATACATATACAATACACAAACATAAAACACATACAATCATGCATACAGACATAAATCATGCATAAAATAAGCAATAGCACAAAGCATAAAACATATGGATGACAAGCATAAGAAATAGCATAAATCAATTTTAATTTTAAATAATGATACAATGGCTGGAAATATTTACTTACATTAACACATCTAGAGATCGAATGTGGACTTCAGTATTGAATTTGGTGCCGCGTTGCTATTAGAAATGACCAGAAATGTTGCCCAAGCGACATTTACTAAATTCGACGTCGAAATAAACAAGGTATTAGTGGATCGTGGTTTCGAAAAAGGGATCTGAACCATTTTTTTTTGTTTTGTAAATTTTGTCAGAAAAGGGAGTTCAGCACCTTGACGTCCCTCTCTGGTTATACCAACGCAAGGGCGTCGAGTGTCCTGTAATCAAGTCCTACAGTTTGTCTGTTACATATATACGAGCTGACAACCGATGAAACGTTTTTTCTTATTAGTATAACACAACCATCATTGCCTACTTATAAGTTGAGCGTCGAAATGTGTCAAACTTTGTGAGACTGCTTTTCCGTCGGTCTACAGCCCTCGGGGAAAACAACCTTACCTAAGTTTACATTTTTCTACTTATGTTTACATTTTTTCTCATGTTTACTTTAAATTGAGCAATTATTGTATAATATTGAAGACTTTATGAGTGAAGTGTATTATTCTATGGTGATTATTTTAATGCGTTTTCAAAGCTTCCAAATTTGAAGAAATACAGAGCTCGTATTTACGTATTGCCTCAAAATGTTACTGAGCTAAATATTTTTCTGTCAATTTTCAATTATTCGCGTAAAACATATTTTGACACCAATGTTCAACATCTCAATTCGGCATCCGCGGAACTTAATGCAATAATTGGATAACATTATTAGTTTTTGTTAATCTAATACGTACGTTAATGTTAGATGAAAGAAACCATTTAATGGCACGTGCTATGTTTGTATCTCCACCACAAGAAACGATATCTAAATTGTATAACCTGTACTAAAAAGCAATAACCTTTGTTAAAAAAGGTGTAATTTGCAAATAAATTTATTTTAATACAACAAAGTTGATTTTACATTAAATCGTCAGATAGCTTCAAATTTCAAAAAAGAAACACTTTAGTTTAAAAAGTTGATCATATTCATATTACATAAATCAAATGAATATCAAAATTTACAAGTTTATCGGGATGGTGATAAAATCTCCCAAACGAAATCAAAGGCCATTGTAGAAGGCCTCATGGTGACCTCAAGATGAAGAACAACAATAAAAAGCGTTGTTCCATTGCTTGGTTTTACCATGTATTTTTATACGCCCGTCTTTGACGGGACGTATTATGGTATACCGGTGTCCGTCCGTCTGTCCGTCCGTCCGTCCACACGTCGTACTCTAACTAGAGAACGCTTTGAACATTTTTCTTGAAACTTTGCAGGATTGTTGGGCATGGCGGAAGAAAGCTCTCTATCGTTTTATTTTGTCCTTGGATTTTTCGTTCCAGAGTTATGGGACTTTGGTTAAATCAAAAAAGCTTGAAATTGCAATTTTCGTCCACATGTACTCTAACTAGAGAACGCTTTGAACATTTGTCTTGAAACTTTGCAGGATTGTTGGTTATGACATGAGGAAGCTCACTATCATTTTATTTTGTCAATGGATTTTTAGTTACAGAGTTAGGGGACTTTGATTATTTAAAAAAGGCATGAAATACCATTCCCGTCCACACATCATGCATATTCTAGCAAGAGAACACTTTATTCATTTTTCTTGAAACTTTGCAAGATTATTGGATATGATGGAAGAAAGCTCCCTATCGTTTTATTTTGTGGAAGGATTTTTCGTTCCAGAGTTATAGGACTTTGATTATTTCAAAAAAGTATGATATTGCAATTTCTGTCTACACATCGATATTCTTTTATTTTAAGCGTCACTACCCCTAAACCAATATACAGGTTTGACTGTTTACATCAGATGAAATAATTGATACATATTAGAAGTCCCTTGTCATGTTTGTTCATTTGGACTTTTTAATTTAAAGAATCATTTGATCAGTTTGCTTTAAAGTGGGGACGGGTGTATCATGCGCTCTTGGCGCAGCTGTTTATTAGAGACTTTGTCTCATGAACATTTACTCCATTACTTTCCATTGTTTATCCAAAATTAGAATTTACTGCTAGAATACAGGTAAACCCATCGTTGCAATCTTTCAGCACTTTTAACATCACTGTCGTTTTGCTGATTGAAAAGGCAACGCGTCCTATTAGAAAATTGACCGGCCTGATTCCACCTATTTGGACGGGGTCCATTAATTTTCTTGTGAAGTTTGATAAAGATCGGTCCACCGGCCTCTGAGAAAGCAGCTGGACAAATATTTTGGCGGAAGAATGTAGTAAAAATATCCAGTATCAACATAATGATATGCTACTACTGGTCTTTTATGAAAGCCCTTTTTCTACCAGCTTACATGTGACCATAAAAACCCAGTGCTGTGTTGTATAACAAATCTCGCTCATTCATTGAAGCCATAGGACTTGTTCATAAAATTATTTTGGAAAGTTCTGAAGACATGCGTTTGTTTATTGGTTACTTGTATATTTAAGCTTTTGACTAAAAATTAAGGCCTAAATAGGGTCATGGTATAAAAAATCTGGTAATTAAGATACGTGAACTCGTAATTACGAGAAAAATTATGTATAATTTCGTTATTATGAAAAAACTATCTCGTAATTACGAGAAACTATTGCGTAATTACATTATAACTATTTCGTAATATGAGAACATTTCGTAATTACGAGATAGTTTTCTCATAATTACGAGATATTATATTTCATGACCTATTAGGCTGTCATAATATGGCAATAAAAATGTAATCAGATAATAAATGCCATTTTTGACTGATTATTTGATTCCTTCCCGTTTTCATTACTTGATTACATTTTGTAAAAAAAATTGAAAACCACCGGACCCCCCCCCCTTTATATCCGCCAATGGTTTTACCAAACGCATTCAAATATAATGTTTCGTCTCTAAGGGCCTAGCTGTTAACACTTTGGTTTAATAGAACTTCCACTGAGATAGCAATAGATCACAATAAGCAAAACCTTTTGCCTCTGTGCAGCCAATATCTTTAGCGAGACTTGATATCGCATGCATGTTATACATGTTATATGGTTATGTTAAATAGATACCCGGGGGGGGGGGGGCACCTGGTCTGAAAATTGACGGGGGTGTTATTCCAGTGGTTCAAAACCCTGACCCCTTTCTAGACAAATTTTGAGGGATTCCTTTACCCCATTCTAGACAAATGTATACAAGTATAGAACCCTTCTTACATAAAAAGTAGGATTTTTCTTCATGTCAAGTCAATATACCAATTAAACAGTCAAATAATTTGTTAGAATGCAATTATTAGCAACTGATTCTTACTGAAAGATGCTTTTATGATATATTTATGCAACCAGATCTTCTCCTTAACCCCATCATAGACAAGAAAATCTTACCCCTTTAAAGGCAAGGTTAAAAAATTATACCCCTTTCTAGACAATTCAGCTAAAAATGCAACCCCGTTTGTCGGAACATACCCAGTACAACTTATATAGGCAGTGCCCCCCCCCCCGGGAATAGACAACACTTTGTTAAGCTGATTTAGATATCACTGATTACAACTGCAATTAACCTGTTTCAGTGAAAGTCTATTTGTTTATAAATAAACATAAATTGGCTCAAAGAAATCAAGGTATCTTCTTTAAACACGAAGTTTAGTTTGGTATCAAACAAAGATATCTCGTATATCACTACCCCACGCGCAATATGACATTATTTCATGTACTGCAGATTAAAATCGTAAATATATCGAGTTGTTATCGCCCCTTTATCAACTGCATCACTTCACAGAACTTACTACGAAATACAATCATTCTACTGATCAGAGGGTTGTCAATAGTCATACATAGATAGATATTCTGTTGAAACCTGGAAGATACCTTCAGGCATCCTGTCGCCATCTGCCCTGTTGGCGCGAGGATTTTGCCGCCATTTCTTGATCTGAAGCTGTTCTTTATGGCATCCAGAAAGACATTCATTCAATTACAGTCAATGTAATTGGATTGTAGTATCTAAACATAATTTATCATAACCAGACAATGATTTCCTACTGATGATTTCAATGTGAAGTTTGAAAGGTACATCAATAAAAATGTCAGCCATTTTAGCATTATAAAGCTATCAAAAATCTACAAGTTGTTAATCAAATGATGCAAATTTATCGCCACATATTTTATTTACCGTTTCATCACAATGATTTAAATTCGAAGTATCATACATGTACCTGGCCTTCTGATGCATGAAACCACGTATTTTGAACATTTTCACAACCGTTTTCTTCTCATCACTATCGGACTATACTTATATGAGTGGCCGTTCATGTCAAAATTGTGATAGTTCTATCTAGATATTAAAAGTATCTAGATACTTTGAACAAGTATCTAGATACTTTGAACCAGTATCTAGATATTTTGAACCAGTATCTAGATACTTCAAACAAGTATCTAGATACTTCGAACAAGTATCTAGATAATTCTTACAAGTATCTAGATAATCATTATTATGAAAAAATATCTAGATACTTTTCAAAAGTATCTAGATACTCCTAACAAGTATCTACATACTTACGACACCTATCTAGATACTTATGAGAATTAAGTATCTAGATACTTTTGACAAGTATCTAGATACTTTTGACGAGTATCTAGATACTTTTGACAAGTATCTAGATGCTTCTTAAAAGTATCTTTAAAAGTATCTAGATACTTCTCAAAAGTATCTAGACACTTGTCAAAAGTATCTAGATACTTGTCAAAAGTATCTAGATGTTAGCTAGAAATTTTTTAAACTTTTAAGAAGTATCTAGATGCTTCAGAAGTATCTAGATACTTGTTGGAAGTATCTAGATATTTGCAAGAAGTATTTAGATACTTGATAGAATTAGTTAGATGCTTGTCAAAAGTATCAATATCCTAAAAATGATTATCTAGATACTTGTTACTTGTTAAAAGTATCTAGATACTTGTTAAAAATATCTAGATACTTGTTTAAAGTATCTAGATACTTGTTAAAAATATCTAGATACTTGTTTAAAGTATCTAGATACTTTAAAAAAATATAATTATCTAGATACTTGTTAAAAGTATCTAGATACGTTTTACGAACTATTATTATCTAAATACTTCAAAGGAGTATCTAGATACTTCTTCGATGTATCTAGATACTCCTTTGAAGTATCTAGATACTTATTCAATGTATCTAGATACTTTTGACAAGTATCTAGATACTTTTTCAAAGTAACTATCTAGATGTAACTATCACAATTTTGACATGAACGGCCACTCATATACTTAACCAGAGACTTAACCAAGCATATAGTCCAGTTAGAAAGTCAGTATGTGTATATAAGATAATGATTAATTACCCGAACTAGCTGCGAATAAGTGTTCACATTACCAAAAAGTCTAAAATTAGCAAAATATCAATGATTGTCTAGTAAATGGACCAAATAAAATATGCAGCATCATTTTAGACTGTCAGTGTAATTGTAATGTCAGCAGGTCTTGTGCAAGGCATTTCTGATTGGTCTAGAGGTCTTCTGCAAGTACGGTTATGATTGGTGAAGATGCCTTTGGCATGTAGACACCGGTTACTAGAGTCGGGATTGAATTTTTGAACTTGACAATGACACGAATCAATCAGCTTTTTGATAGTAGTTTCAAGAGAGTAGTCATTGTCACAGAAGGTGGATTGGGTTACCGAGTGATTAAGGTTGTTAGTTCACCTGTATACAATTACTGTAGACCTATACTTTTTGAGTGTGAACTTCAAAATGATGCACTCGATTTGCATCCATACGAGATAGAGTATGTCAGTTACCTGCCCAAGGTAGGTGGTTTTCTCCGGGTAAACCGGCTTCCTCCACCACTAAAATCTCATTGTAACGATAAAGTTGAAATATTGTTGAAAGCGGCATTATATCCCATGCAAACAAACATACAACCATTATAAAAGTACGAGTATACCCCTTGGCACCCACACTTTCAAGTCGGCCATTCCATACACTCTACTCACCCTATAACGTAAGCCTTCGTAAGTACAGAGAACGTTGTCGGGCAACGGATGACAACAGTTGTAAAGAACACTTTGTCAGTTAATCTTATTTTTGTTGACAAACCCACATCCATGAACTAAAGAGAAGATGTGTGGATGTAGCGTTGCTCGACATTTAGCAATAAATTCAGCTCAGCCGTCTTGAACTTACTATGAGGTATGATGAGGTCCTCATGGTGACTTCAAGAAAAACAATAAAAACGTTTTTAATCATGTACTAGTATTTGTAGAGACTTTGTTTCATGTGCATTTACTCCATATCCTTTCGTTGTTTGTCTCTACTACAGTGTGGAGTCCATAAAGATTCTCCGTGCGAGAGATACAAGATCTCTATTCATTTCACTTATGGTGTACTTGTTCTTGAGAGAAAACCTCACATGGATACACTATCATACTTTCAAATTTTGGCATTTTATTTGTTTTTGTAATTTCCAAATGTTACAGACTATTCTGTTTATAGTTCCCACATCTATTGTTTTATTACGCTAAGTTTTCTTGTGTCCTGTTGTTTATATGTTCTAGTCTTTTGTCAGGCAGTTGTAGTTAATTTTATGTATTTGACAAACCCGTATCCATGACGAAATGGATACACGGGTGTGGCATTGCTCGAAATTTAGCAATGAATTCCACTCAAGCTGGTGCTAGGAGCCATCTTGAACTTACCTTGAGGTATGTAGCTCATTGTAGAGGTCCTTACGGTGACTTCAAGATGAAGAACAATAATAAAAGGGTTGTTCCATTGCTTGGTTTAATCATATATTTGTAGAGACTTTGTCTCATGTGCATTTACTCCTATTCTTTCATTGTTAATTTGACATTTTTGCTGATTGCCGAACCAATTAAAATTTTAAAAAGTTTAGTGAAAACTAATTTAAATCGGCATTGCTGGATAAATACGTATTTAAGACGCCTTTTTATTATTTTTATTAAACATTTTATTTTTTGGTCTTTGCAATTCGAATTAAAGAAACAGAAATTCCCCTTGTTTACGATAACAAAGAACCGAGCAGCATAAAATCAACAAAACCATTTGAGATTTAAATCCTACGGGTGATTTCTTAATCTTTATTTAGTAGATTTTTAATTGACTTATTATGAGAAAGAAGCACCTCTTGTAACACAGTAAATATATATTTAAGTCAAATGGCGCCTTCTGAAGTTTGCTTTCTCCAATTACTCAATGGAAATTTGCTTTATTTCCTTTTTATATTTACGTTAATTTGAATTAATCCTGCACAAACTATTTATATTAAATGAGATTTAAAAAATAGCACAAAAAGAACATATCAATTCAAACTTAAACCGACTGAATACATCTAAATCACATTGTGTTATTAGATTCGCTACTTATTACATAAGTATATATATATATATATAACCGTCTGCTTCAGGTATTGCCAAATTACTACACTATATGTTTAGAAAATCCACTAATCGTCAGGTTAGTGGTCGGAATAAGTCTACAATTTATTAACAAAATCTTCAAGATATAATACCTCTCAATCCAGGAATATGCATGGTATTCGCCTTGAGTTCAGTGTTTCCTGGTTTCGAGATCCAAATTGATTGATATATCTTGGGTAACGAGCCATTGGCTTTCATTTCTACTATATATAAAAAAATACACTTAACGCTTCCTAGTTACTTATAAGTTCCGATCTATACAATGATACGTTAATAGCTTGACAGCTAGGAGATTCAGTGGAGTACTATGGCTTCAGTTTTGTGAGATCTAACAATTTAACAGGTCTTTCTACAGGCTCGTAGCATATACCTTTCAAAACATATGGGTCTGTAGCTCACGAGATTCGGCATTGTTTCATATTCAGCTTGTAATGGTATGTCAATTGTGGTGTCGCTCAGCTTATGAGATATAACAGCTTAAGATACCGGATTATACCTGAAATAGGAGTATACGGATACCTCTCACCTATTTCAAAACATACTATAATGCGTCTATGAATTTGGAGTTGTAAGATAAAATTGTTCGGTACCAAGGGTTAATCATAACATTATGCCAGAAGTGATATGCTTGGAGGGCTAAGCATAACATTATGCCAGAAGTGATATGCTTGGAGGGCTAAGCATAACATTATGCCAGAAGTCATATGCTTGGAGGGCTTAAGCATAACATTATGACATCTTACTGGTTTATTCCCAAATGAAAATGTTTTGGAGAAAGTATCATAACAGTACTTTTTGCATTTTGCATTTTGATTTTTGTTTGGTTTTTTTTTTTTGATATGTTTATTTTCTTCTTAATATGCATGTTGTGTCCCGTTTTCCTTCATTTCCTGTTTGCTTCTTTACATTTTTTCTCTTTCCTCTGACGATTTGGGTGTTCCTAATAACAGTTACATACTCTCATGTCTGATACAAAAAGCCTGTGCTGTAGGAACCATTTGTCCAGGGTGTTAATGAGTCCTTCAATCAACCCCCTATTTGCTGGTCTATAATTATTGCTACATATTGGAGACGGCTAGTTCAGTCGACCGCTGTAAAAGTAAACATAGTTCTTTAAAGTGCATGTTCAACAATTCAAAGTTAACAAAATCTTTTACAAAGGTTGATAACAGTGTGTGTAAACAAAGTAAGGTGACCATTGTTTATATTATTGTTGACCATCCTACTTTAACCTTGGCTTATTGGGATAGCAATTGTTCCTTTTATCAAATAAGGTTTTAAGCGACATCTACCAGCTTGAAATTAAATGGCGGCAAACCAATAAGTTGCAAATTAGAAAGTATAACAATGCCACCCTGGAAAACTTACAAAAATTAGCAGAGTTCTTGTCAATTTGGTTCAGAATGGTAGGAGATCAGGATAGGTTCGTTTAGTCATGCAAGTTTATCTTAAGTATACAGGCAATGACAAGGACAAATCTGGATCACACACGACTAAACTAAAATATAACCGTGTGATATATAAAAAAACCAACACAGCAAACAAAAGCACTGACAGTGTGAAATCCTACTTAACTAAAAT